>JAPKLW010005069.1:0-22776 GCA_026898455.1 Plectranthus barbatus
GAAAACATACTAAAATGCATAAAAGAAAGGAAAAACAATGCGATAAGAGAGTAGAAAAACGAGCTTATCATTGATCTGCATGATGTCCCATTCATGCGCCTGAAGCTGGGCGAACACATCCTTTGTGCTCATGGTTGATAGATCTTTCTCCTTCAAGCTTGTCACTTTGACAAACCAATCTTCCTTTGGCATTTTTGAGAGGATCTTTGAGTTTATGTCTGGAAGTTCGTATGTCGTTCCCAACTTCTTCAATTCTGCTTTGATGCAGTTGAATCTGGCTTCCATGTCTTTGATGTTTTCTCCAGAAAGCATCTCGAACGACTCGTATCTGTCCACGCACTGTTGTAGTTTGTTTCTCTTTATTTGATCCATCTCTTTGCTCAAGGAGAAAGTCCCACATTTCTTTGGCATTCTTGTACTCCAAGACTTCTGCCATTAAAGGTCCTGAAAGAGAATTTAAGATTAAATCCATGGCAACGTAGTCTAGTTGGCCATGAACTCGATCTTCCTGAGTCCACTTTGCGTACGGCTTGTCCACCATTTCTTCTGTCCTTGAACATCTTCACCGATTCGAGTCTTCACCTTTGGATCTTGATTGGTCCCTGCTCGATCACTTGCTTCATCTCGGGATGTTTATTCATCAACGTGATCAGCGACCTCTTTTTCCAGGTGGAGTAGGTTTTTGGAGTTAACTTCCCCAACTTCGCGTTGTTCGTCATTTTTCTTATCCTGAGCTAAACACAGAAACACAAGAAATAAGCCTGGAAAATATGGATCTGGTCCTAAGCGACTCAGAAGCAGCTAGTCTGTAAAGACAAACCGCTCTGATACCACTTGTTGGTCCCCGATCAGAGTATTTGTATATGCAGCGGATGTTTTGATAATATCTTGCACTTATCTTGCTAAGGTCACGAGTATTCATTAGATTTATTGCAGATTATACTTCAACACTTGGTGTGTTGAGTTTCAAAGTAAGCAAATAGTAATGAAATGAAAGCAGTAAATCAACACGGGATTTATAGTGGTTCGAACAATTGTTCTACGTCCACTCTTCAGTCCTCCTGACTGAAAATTCACTATAGATGGATTACAAAGTCAGGCTTGATCTCTAACATTGAGCAGCTCCTCCGTCTGGTCAGCGCGCACCTTCAAGTACCTCGGTCTTTAATCTTCACCTTTGACACTCCTTAGAGTGACGACAAATATCCCTTCTCCTCGGACGTTGATTTTGGGAGTTTTATAGTTCTTCCCAGAACCTTTCCTTGTTTGGCAGTTGCCCGTGATAATCACGCTTGCAGAGCAAGGTGACTGCTAGATTCTTTCTAGGATAGAAAGAATCCCCAAGATAACCTAAGAAGAAACATCAAAGGTCCCGAGCTTCGGATATGTAAGCTTATGTAAAGCTTCAATCAGGTTCTAGCTCGGATGTGAGTTCGCGTTAGTTTGAGAGTATAAGATCTCTTCTGTTTTACTGTAGTAGAATTTTCGCGAACCTCTGAATCTTTCTTTGATGACACCTATTTATAGGTGAGGATTCAATTGGCTGTTAGAATCCTATACGTTAGACTCAGAGTGTCTGCTCGCCAATCTTCATCCTTCTTTATCTGCGAAGCACAAAGACTCTTCAGGTCTCCCTTCTCCCTTCAATCCTTCAGCATTCTTTTTGGGGTGTCCAGCATTCTCCATAGTTTGCTAGCCTTTTACTAGCGTCTTCAGCAATCTTCAAATATGTTGATTTCTTCAGCATTCTTTGATCTTCTAATGTGCTGATTATTTCAGCATTCTTCGACCTTTTACTCTAGTTCTATTACAACTCGAGAGATCCTATACAAGACTTTTACAATTTGACTTGATACTAAGTTGCTAGAAACTAGATTGACTTGAGCTTTGATGCACCAAAACTAATATACATACAATTAAGACCAAAGGGTTATAATATTTCTAACAATATTCCTAAAAGGTTCTCACTGGTAGTCGTGGACGACTACTCAAGGTAAACATGGATAAATCTTCACAAGACGAAGGACGAAGTGAAGATTCTTCTTCCCGAGTGGATCGTACGAGTGAAGAATTAAAGAGAAGTTACAGTCAAGAGAATCCGCTCAGACAATGGGACTGAGTTTTGCAATGACCCACTAATTGATCTCTGCGAGGAAGCTGGCATTGGCCACGACAGTGATGGATTTATATACTGAAAGCATTATGATTGGTATATTATGAACATGGTTTATGGTTAATATACAGGGAATCATTATTGTTGTATTATCATCTTCTGTCTGAATTAACAAACATATATCGCAAACGACTAGGGAGATCATTTGGTGTGATGTAGATCACAAAAGATCGTATGGATTGCTTGACCTAGCGAGATATAGATGGTTATCACAGCTAAGATAGTGCCAGAATAGACTGTCGGTTTAGGCTGCAGCACAGTCAGTAATTAGTGGCTTATCTTGGTCACTAAATATGCTGGTACGTTTGGTACGTATTGATAGGACCTAACTGATATCGATACTTTTATCTGATATTAAAAGAATCTTGATCTCGATGGCATGATGAAATCTGAAGCCTAATGAAGGTTCAAGAGGTATACACACGTTTGTGTATCACTTTAAGATACTATGGTGGAGAGTCTTACATGTATTGTATATCTGTATCTTGGGTGGTAGCAGCTTGTATATGATTTCTAGTTCTTTGATTAGGCAACCATATCCAGTATAGGATGGTGACATTCCCTAAGAAGCTAAAAAAGGTTCACTATGCAGAAGTCTTGCAGGCTGATTAAGTTCAAGCATAAGTGAAAAGGTATTGAGTGGTACTACTTAGGAATAAAAGATATTAATTAATTTGTAGGCTTATCAGAGCCTCAATTAATTAATGAATGTCTGTAACCTTAAATATAGGGATATGCCGAGCTCATGCAACCCGTTCCTCATAACGTGGTAGCAAAGAGTTATGACAATATTGATTCTCTGGTGGCATGAATCAATAATAATTAATAAATTATATTCTGGGTTGAATATGAGAATTAATTAATTGATAGGCCTTCTTTGCTATTTGCATACTGGTCCCTGGTCCGGCCCATAAAAAGCTCAGGCCCAATAGGGATCAGAATTTCCTATAAATACCCCCTAGTTCTCAGATCTAAATTCACCACAAGATCATAAGTTGATAAGCAGCAAACCAGAGATTTGAGAGTTGTGGCTGTCGACTAGATCTGAGATAAGGGAAGGAAATTCTGCTTCTCGATAAGCATGAAATTCAGAGGGAATCTTCACCAGATTTTCGGATCAGAGCGAGGGATACAGATCAGAAGATCAGATCTGGAGGATCTTCTTTCTCTCTCTTCCTCTTTATTTTTGATTTTATTTAGATAAAATCAAGAGATTTAATTCTGATCTTTTCAGGATTGAATCTTATTACGCAAGAAGGATTAAAGATCAAATCCCTGCGCAACAGTTCAGAAATTAAATTCATTTATATATTCCGCAATCTTTCTTATGCATTCAATAGGAGCATGTTAGGTTTGATCATAGACAAAGCAATTAGTTTTATGATATCCAATAATCGACCTGGGCAATCGGATTATGCAATTCATTTTGCTAGTAAAAATCTCTTCAATTGGTATCAGAGTCAGGTTTTAATTATTGGCTCAGTCAATAAAATTAATTGTCTATGATCATATGCATGATTATTATTATTAAATTGTTGTGGATATATGTCTATTATTGTTCCTCGTGGCTTCTCGGGTCTAATCCGCCCTACACATGGATTCATTTTTTACCCATGAGATAAATATGTGGTTAGATTTAAATTTCAAATGTAGGACACATTTATTATGTAATTTAATATGTAAAATCAAGAACGAAGATCGAGAAGATGAAAAATGAAGAATGAAGAATCGCGAGGAATCAACGACAGTCGACCTATGATGCGAGACAACGACAAGCGGGCTCGCATGGCAGAACCCTAGCAGGTTCGCGCTGCCCGTTGCACCTCTACACGCGGCGGCAGCCGACGACTCCGGTGACCAGAGGGAGCAGCGCAGCAGCGGAACCCTCGTGGGTTCACGCTTGCGCCGCCACACGCAGCAGCACGACCGCGTGTAGCCTCGCACCACTCCGGCGAGCACGCAACGACGAGAGGAAGCAGGGGCAGCAGCGATGGCCAGCAGCACCGACGGCGAGGCACGCAATTGATTTATGCCTACGCCGCCGCACACAGCAGTAGGCCGCATGCGCACGCACACCCGCATTCTCCTCCGCACGCAGGGTCGATGGCCGATAGGGCAGGCAGGCACAAAGGCAGCGAGACATGCAGCAGCGGCAGCGCATGGCGGAACCCTATGATTTTTGCTTACGGCAGCCGCGCGCAGCAGCCATCTCACGCACGCTCTCTACGTTTCTTCTTTGGGCCACATTGATGGAGGTGCAGGTGCACGGCGTAGAGAGGCCGGACGGTGGAAGGGTGATGGTGGAGACAAAGCAGCGGCGGTTGCTGCGTGCGGTGGAAACCTAGGGTTTCCACGCGTATGCAGGCCGCGTGTTTCAAAATCGACCGCGGCTCTATAGCGGCTTCTCTGTTGCGGCTCCTCTGCCAGCACAGGTGGTGACCGCATGACTTTGGGCCACGGGCGGTGGCCGGCGTGGGTGCTGGAAGCTGGGGATGGCCGCCGCCGATGGTGGAATTGCGGCCTACAACTTGCGCAAGTTTGCACGAGCTTGCTGCGTGGTTTTGGCGAGTTTCTCGTGGTGACGGACTGTGGCCGGTTGGTAGTGGCTGACCGTGCTGTGGTCTGTCGGGCTGTGTGCATGCGAATCCAGTACGTGGTGTGTACATGGGTCCGATTGTCTGATTTTTGGAGCCCAAACAGTTCGAGGAGGACCAGTGTAGTTTATCAGATTTTCAATTCAAAGAAGGGGAGCCCAGTTGAAGTACTGTTCTATAATTCCAACTTGTAGTAGTTAGAATTATTTTATTTCGATGTAATTGTATCTTGGGCCCACGAGGACTATTTATTATTTGTTTTATGTGTTCTCGTATGATATAGTTGTTCTTTTATTATTTGCGCTCATCCAAGCATGTGTAGATAATAGGAAGCACATTTATTACTTTATTATTTACAGCTTTCAAGCATGCTATGTGATTTATTTCATTAATTAAATTATAACTATAAATTCAGTGTTCATGCTTAGCATGATAGAATTTTAACAATGTTATAATTTATAGTAACATGAAATAATCTGTGTGCAAATGATGAAAGTGTTTAAACCTTATGAATGTAATTTACTAAGCAAGTTTTAAGACTTCCACAAAGCGATCTCTTATTGGAAGTGAATAATTCGATAAGTAAACATCTACATGTGTAGCTTGCTTATTCTATTATTATAAGTTCCAATAGATGAGATTTCTTAAAACAAACATGTAATTCATGTGAGTAGAGGGAGCCTTTGCGTAAACGTCTACATGTGTAGCTTGCGTATTTAGTTTTCATAAGTACTCTAGGATTGAAATAAATGAGACAACTTTGTTATAAAAATCAAGCGTCATGGATCTGGTGTGTATGACAATTGATTTCTATAATGAAAAGTTGGCCTTGTGGTTCGTATGCTTAGATGTTATCCAGAGCATAACTCATATGTGAAGTCCTTACTCAGTAGGATAACATGTTCTTAGTTGATCTCCGATTATTAATTCTATTTGTCTAAGGTACTTGACATGGATTGGAATCAAAGGACTGGAATAGAAAGATGCAGTTTGTTCGAGTGTTTTGTTGTAAACGTCCACATGTGTGGCTTGCAATAAAATTACTTGGGCTTTTGGAGGAAACATTTGTATTGTTTTTATCATAAGGTTACAATACTTAATTATTCAATAGTTTGCGATTGTGGTTTAATTGTTGTTATGATTTATTGTTTTCAGATATGTCTATATCCCATGTTGTCAATCTTTTAGTTCTCAACCCATTAACTGGTCCAAGCTTTCCTGAGTAGAGATATTGCTTCGAGTATGTTCTCTGGTTTGAGAATCATACGTATATACTTTCTATGGATCCAATGATTCCTCGGTATGAGGAGGTTTCTGAGCTTGAGCAAGAGTTCCATGAAAGATGGGTAGCTTCTGATGATTTCGCTTACGTTATCATCATGAAAAGTCTGTCTAGTGAGTTAAGACTCAAGTATAGAAGCTTCTGTAGTGCTGTTGAGATCTGGAGAGATCTTGTAGCAGTATATGGAGAGGTGGAATGAACTATCAGTTATGATCTTGTAAGGGATCTCGTTTGAAAGAAAATGACTGAGAGCGGTTCGGTGACTCTGCATGTTATGATCGTGACTAACATCATGAACAAATACAAATAGAGAGGTGGATGTATTGACGCTTCGGCAGCAACAAATATTATCCTGAACTCTCTTCCTGAATCTTTTGATGACTATGTCAAGATTGTTGCTGGAAGACAAGAGTTTACTCCTAATGGATTACTCAGAAGTCTGATAGCGATACAATATGACATAATATCATGGGAATTGGCTTCAGAGTTAGCTGCTTTTGCTGAAGTGGTTGCTGAAGCTAACAACATGATTGAAAAGTTAGAAAAAGATGAGAAGGCAAGAGTCGTCACCAAGACATATAAGCGCAAGAGAAGTGGAAGAGTAAATTGTCCAGTGCTAGGCACGGAAGGACAAGGTACGTCATGTGCATTTATAACGGAAACATGTTTAGCATTGGTTTCTACCTATTCGTGGGTAGTGGATACTTGAGCTACTGATCATGTTTGTTATACTTTGCAGGGGTTCGTGCCGACAAGGCATCTGAAACATGACGAGGGTACCATCTCCATGGGCAGCGGAGAGCAAGTCTCAACAGTAGCCATTGGAGATTTTACTTTATGCTTTGAAAACAATGTTTTGATTTTGAGAGATGTTTTATTTGTGTCGGTTTTTCTGCGGAACTTAATTTCAGTTTCCAAGTTATTTATCGATAGATATTCAGTTATTTTTTATAGTGGTGTTTCTATCATTGGCAATAATAATATTATCTGTCATGGAAAACTGATTGATTCTCTCTATATCATTAATTGTTTGCATAAATCTTCCGTGAACGTTGCATCTAACTCATCCAATAATAATAATCATTTAAAGAGAAAGTTTTCTTCTTCCGACGAGGATCAAACATATCTCTGGCACTTAAGACTCGGTCACATCAGCCTAAAGAGGATTAAGAGACTAGCAGATGATGGTGTCTTGGATTCTTTCCAAGTGGTATCTCATCAAGTCTGTGAATCTTGTATAGAGGGTAAGATGACGACCAAGCCTTTTAAGGCAAGTGAGTCTCGAGCAGATGATGTGTTGGGATTGATCCACTCTAACTTATGTGGACCAATGTCCACGCAAGCTCATGAAGGTTATGAGTACTTCGTCATATTTATTGACGAATACTCAAGATTTGGATATGTCTATTTGCTTCGCTACAAGTCTGAATATTTTGAAAAATCTAAAGAATTCAAGATGGAGGTAGAGAAGAAGCTAGGTAAGACTATCAAGACACTACGATCAGATCATGGTGGAGAATATCTCAGTAATGAGTTCTTGCAGTACTTGTCAGATAATGGGATTACATCCCAATGGACTGCACCAGGGACCCCTCAACAAAACAGTGTAGCTGAAAGAAGAAATAGAACTCTTTTGGAAATGGTTAGGTCAATGAATAGTTATACAAGCTTGTCAATCTCGTTTTGGGGATATGCCTTGGAAACAGTGGCCTATTTGCTTAACCTGGTACCTTCTAAATAAGTTCCTAAAATGCCTCTAGAACTCTGGAATGGGCGAAAGCCCAGGTTAACCAGAATGAGGGTTTGGGGTTGTCCAGTCTATGTGCTGACAAAATAACCTGATAAGTTAGAAAGTAGGTGTAAGCTAATGTTGTTTATAGGTTATCCCAGGCAAACGAAAGGTGGTTACTTCTATTGTCCTAAGGATCAGAAAGTCATTGTCAGTACTAATAAAAGATTCTTGGAGAACGAATATGTAAGAAACCACAAGTCGAAGAGTGAAGTCATTCTTCATGAACTTGAAAATGACGAAGCAATTCCATCAGAAAAGTCCCGTGTTGTGATAGATTCACCTAGTGCTGGTGAGGGACTACCAACACGGCCACCAATGCAAGGCATAGAACCACATAGTACTGTGCCAACTATTGATGTAGTTTAGATGCCTCATCGCAGTGGGAGGGTTGTTCGACAACCAGAGAGGTACATGTTTGTGGGAGAGTTTTCTGACTTGATCCCAGAAAATGGACTGGATGATACCGACCCATGGACGTACGATGAGGCAGTATCTGATAAAGATGCAGACAAATAGCGTGTTGCCATGGATTTTGAAATAGAATCCATAATAGCTATGGTTGTATACCAGAAAACTGAGCTACCAGATGGCCCTCGAGCCATAGGTGGCAAGTGGGTATACAAAAGAAAGAAATGAGCGAGTGGATAAATTATGGCTTATAAAGCCAGGTTGGTGGCAAAGGGTTATAGTCAGAAAGAGGGCATAGACTATGATGAAACCGTCTCACCGGTAGCCATGCTCAAGTCCATTCGGATACTCCTTTCCATAGTAGCACATATGGACCTAGAAATCTGGCAAATGGATGTCAAAATTGCGTTTCTCAACGGGTACCTTGAACAAGGTCGTGACATCTATATGAAACAGCCAAAAGGTTATGTGCATGATGTCGAAGAGCATTTGGTCTGGAAGCTCAAGAAGTCCCTGTATGGACTTAAGCAAGCTTCACGGTCATGGAACTTACGTTTCGACGAAGTGATTAAATCCTATGGATTTTCATAGTGTTCAAATGAAAGTTGTGTGTATCGTATATGTATCAGTGGAAACGTGGTATTCCTTGCACTTTATGTAGATGATATTCTTCTATCTGGCAACAATGTGGAGATATTGTCAAACATAAAAGGGTGGTTATCCGAACAGTTTCATATGAAGAATCTTGGAAAAGCCGGATACATCCTATGTATTAAAGTCTTGCATGATCGCAAGAAGAGGATGCTGGCCTTATCTCAAGCTTCATATGTGGATACTGTGATTGCTCGTTTTAGCATGCAAACCGCCAAGAAAGGTTTTTTACCTTTCAGACATGGCGTTCATCTTTCTAAAGATCAGTGTCCTAAGACACAAAATAAGAAAGATGAAATGAGTAAGGTTTCGTATGCGTCTGCAGTCGGAAGTCTCATCTATGCTATGCTATGCACGAGATCAGATATCTGCTTTGCTATTGGCATGGTAGCAAGATATCAGTCTAACCCTGGACAGGCGCACTGGACTGCTGTAAAGCACGTTCTCAATAATCTTAAAAGGATAAGAGACTATTGTCTTGTTTTTCAGTCTGAGAATTTGTGCCCTGTGGGTTATACAGATTCAGATTTCCAGGCAGATCAGGACGAAAAGAAATCTACCTCTGGGTATGTGTTTACTTTAGGAGGTGGAGCCATATCATGGAGGAGTGCAAAGTAGAAATGCATTGCAGACTCCACCATGGAAGCTGAGTATGTTGCAGCTTCAGAGGCTTTGAAAGAAGCAGTTTGGCACCGGAGCTTCCTTTTGGAGTTGGACGTGATTCCTCATTTGCCCAAGACTATCACAGTGTATTGTGATAATTCTGGAGCAGTGGCAAATTCAAAGGAGCCATGAACTCACAAGTCAACTAAACACATTGAGAGGAAGTGTCATATCATACGACAAATCGTAGCAAGGGGTTATGTGCTTATTGAGAAGATTGACACTAAGGAAAATCTAGCAGATCCATTTACAAAAGCCTTACCACAAAAGGTCTACGATGTGCATGTTCGTAACCTTGGATTGCGGGTGAAGACAGCCACGTGATGATCTTTGTAATAACTAGATTAATATATACGCGCTATATACTCTGTAAAGCACTTGTATAATGCTTTGAGTATAAGTGGGAGATTGATGGATTTATATATTGAAAGCATTATGATTGGTATATTATGAACATGGTTTATAGTTAATATACTGGGAATCATTATTGTTGTATTATGATCTCCTGTCTGAATTAACAAACATATATCGCAAACGACTCTATTCTCTTATCTCGTAGATAGGGAGATCATACGGTGTGTTGTAGATCTCGAAAGATTGTATGGATCGCTTGACCTAGTGAGATATAGATGGTTATCACAGCTAAGATAGTGCTAGAATAGACTATCGGTTTAGGCTGCAGCACAGTCAATAATTAGTGGCTTATCTTGGTCACTAGATGTGCTGGTACATTTGGTACGTATTGATAGGACCTAACTGAGATCGATTCTTTTATCTGACATTAAAAGAATCTTGATCTCGATGTCCTGATGAAATTTGAAGCCTAAGGAAGGTTCAAGAGGCATACACAGGTTTGTGTATCACTTTGAGATACTATGGTGGAGAGTCTTACATGTACTTGTATATCTGTATCTTGGGTGGTAGTAGCTTGTGTATGACTTCTAGTTTTTGATTAGGGAACCATATCCAGTATAGGATGGTGACATTCCCTAAGAAGCGAAAAAAGGTTCACTATGCGAAAGTCCTGCAGGCTGATTAAGTTCAAGCATAAGTGAAAAGGTATTGAGTGGTACTACTTAGGAATAAAAGATATTAATTAATTTGTAGGCTTGTCAGAGAATAAATTAATTAATGAATGTCTGTAACCTTAAATATGGGGATATACCGAGCTCGTGCAACCCGTTCCTCATAACATGGTAGCAAAGAGGTATGACAGTATTGATTCTCTGGTGGCATGAATCAACATTAATTAATTAATTAATTAATTATATTTTGGGTTGAATATGGAAATTAATTAATTGATAGGCCTTCTTTGCTATTTGCATACTGGTCCCTGGTTTGGCTCATGAAAAGATCAAGCCCAATAGGGATCAGAATTTCTTATAAATACCCCCTAGTTCTCAGATCTCAATACACCACAAGATCATAAGAACTGATAAGCAGCAAACCAGAGATTTGGGAGCTGTGGCTGTCGACTAGATCTGAGATAAGGGAAGGAAATTCTGCTTCTCGATAGGTATGGAATTCGGAGGAAATCTTCTCCAGATTTCCAGATCGGAGCAAGGGATACAGATCAGAAGATCACATCTGGAGGATCTTCTTTCTCTCTCTTCCTCTTTATTTTTTATTTTATTTAGATAAAATCAAGAGATTTAATTCTGATCTTTTCAGGATTGAAACTTATTGCGCAAAAAGGATTAAAGGTCAAATCCCTGCGCAATAGTTCATAATTTAAATTCATCTAGGTATTCCGCAATCTTTCTTATGCATTCAATAGGAGCATGCTAGGTTTTATCATAGGCATATCAATTAGTTTTAAGATATCCAATAATCGACCTTGACAATCGGATTATGCAATTCATTTTGCTAGTAAAAATCCCTTCAATTGGTATCAGAGCCAGGTTCTAATTATTGGCTCTGTCAATAAAATTAATTCTATGATCATATGCATGATTATTATTATTATTGAATTGATGTACATGAATGTCTATTCTTGTTCCTCGTGGCTTCTTGGGTCTAATCCGCCTCAACTCAATTATCAGTTTGAGTAGACCAAGTCATTGGTCATCCAGTTTTAGTGAACGAGATTATTCCAGAGGATTTCTTCCTCACCGACGTGCCAGTCGCAGGCGTTCATTCTAAAGAGCCATTTGTTCAACCAGTCTAGGTCGAAGAGCTCCAATGACCCAAATGGCTTCGTAATCTTCCAGAAGATGCAGTGTTAGATGATGTTACCAATCCAGTTCGAACCAGACAAGGGAGTGCCCTTCTTTCATGCTACATCTCTCAGACAGAACAGATGAAGATAGGAGAAGCACTACAATCAGTAGACTGGATCAACGCCTTGCAAGAAGAACTTGCAGAATTCACTCGCAATCATGTATGGGACTTGGTAGATAGACCATCACACCAGTTTGTGATTGGTACCAAGTGGGTTTTCAAGAACAAGCGAGATGAAGCTGGCAATATAGTTCGAAATAAGGCTAGACTAGTTTCCAAAGGATATGCGCAGTGCGAAGGCATCGACTTTGATGAGACCTTTGCCCCAGTAGCGAGACTGGAAGCAATCAGGTTGTTTCTAGCCTATGCCGCATATCATGGATTCACAGTCTATCAGATGGACGTGAAGAGTGCCTTCCTAAATGGAGAACTCAAGGAGGAAGTTTATGTGGAGCAACCTCCAGGTTTTGAAGAAGGCACACAAGTATACAAGCTGCGGAAGGCATTATATGGATTAAAGCAAGCACCGCGAGCTTGGTACGAGACCCTATCCTAGTTTCTTCTGAAGAATAGATTAAAAAAATGGAAGATTGATAGGACCCTATTCCTTATCAAAGACGCATAAGACATTCTATTGGTCTCGATCTATGTCGATGATATCATATTCGGGGTCTAAGACCTTAGGTCTGTGTGAGAAGTTTGCCCAACTTATGCAAAGTCACTTCAAAATGAGTATGATGGGCAAGACGACCTTATTCTTGGGACTGCAAGTTCATCAGTCCAGCGAAGGAATCTTCATTAACTAGAAGAAGTACACTAGAGACTTGATCAACAAGTTTTGTCCAGAGAAGACAAAGTCTCTTAGGATTCCTATGAGCACAAGTGTTCAGATCACATTGGATGAAGATGGAGAATCAGTAAATCCATCAGTTTACAGAGGCATAATTGGCTCACTTCTATATTTGATAGCCAGCAGGCCCGACATTTCATATGTTGTTGGAGTGTGCGCAAGATTTCAAGCCAATCTGAATAAATCGCACATTGATGTTGCCAAAAGAATTGTTAGATACTTGAAGTGCACTGAGTCACTTGGGATTTGGTATCCTTGATGCGACGAGCTTACACTCAATGGATACTCAGACTCATATTTTGGAGGATGTCGAATTGATCACAAGAGCACGAGTGGAACTTGCCAGTTTCTAGGGCATAAGCTGATAAGTTGGTTCAGTAAGAAACAACACTCGATCGCAATGTCCACCACTGAAACTAAATACGTTGCTGCTGCTATGCTCAAGTATTGTGGATCAAACATCAATTGCTAGATTATGATGTCAGCTCAGGGTGCGTGCCAATCTATTGTGATAACAACAGTGCGATGTGCATCACGAAGAATCCGATTCATCATTTCAGAACCAAGCACATTGACATCCAACATTATTTTATTTGTGATCATGTCGAGAAGAAGGATATAAGCGTGGAGTATATCTGCACTGAAGATCAACTCGCAGACATTTTCACGAAGCCTCTCGCAGAAGCCAGATTCAAGGAACTTTGTATCAAACTCGGACTTATGGAGTTTGATGAGATCTCAGAGGGTGAAGAATGAGTCCAAGCTCTCATTCTTTCTTTTGCCTTGAAGAATTGTTTGGTTTTCTGGAGAAGCACTGAATCTTGCAAGTTCCAACCAAACGAAAGAGCAAACTAAGACCGAGTTCTAGCTCTCGGTCTTTCATAAGCATTCAGACTGAAACTTACAAGTTTCATCCAGACGAAGATGCAGAATAAAAGTGAGTCCCAGCTCTCGGTTTTTTCTTAAGTGATAAAGATCTTACAAGTGATGGTATCACAAGTGGTATCAGTTTTTCTTCGCAAAACTGATTGGAGATGTTGCGGATTAAAGTTGAGTCCAAGCTCTCACTTTCCTTGAAGAAAGAAGACTGAAGAATAAGGATCAGACTGATGCAGAATTTGAGACTGACGTATAAGTCCAGACTAACGCATGAGTATGAGACTGACGCTCAAGTGTTCCCAGACTTGCGCAATCAGTCCGAAGTTGCGTAGGGTTGAAGCTTGCAGATCAGTTCAAGAATCTGCATGGGCGGGATGTTCGAATTGTTGTAGCTTATTCCACACGCCAGCATTAAATGTTGAATTTAATGCAAAAGGTAGATGCGCAGTCGTCGGACAATCAATGGTTGAATCATCGTGCCACGTCAGCAGCATAGGGACTCGAGGACATAGCCACATCAGACACCCACAACTCTTATCGTAGGTTAGAGGTTTTTCAATCATCGTATTTTTTCCTGACCGTTAATCACACATCTTTGAATCAATCCAGACCATCTAATCCTGTAAGTTTTGCTCACTTCACTTGAATAAATAGGGTTCGCCCTCCGACGCAGAAAACTTTATTTCTCTGGATTTCTCTTGTTTCACTTAAGCATTTATTCTGCTCGAAGACATTCTCTGCGAATATTCTAGGATTTCTCTCAATCATTTACATAAATGGAAGAATCTTCAAGTGTTGTCGGGTCATCGAACCCCGTAAAACCATCCAGCCCCATGGTAGTTGCAGAAGTGGTTATACATTTTCCAGAGCACAAACTATCGTTCACCGGCGTAAATCAACTGGTGGATTGTGATACATCCATTACCTACGCCAGGCTAGTAACCATCAGTATAAATAAAGAGGCGAAGGAGAAACTGAAGTTCGCTCAGCAAAGGGCTACCCAAGTCCAAAAAGAGAATATCTTATATCTGTCCTTGGCCAAGAAGCATTTTTGAGAATTTATTGAGTATTTGACCAAGGAAGGCCTACTCCAGTTTGTGACTGCAACACCAGATGCCTTCCATCCCTAATGGTCGCAGAATTCTTTGCTCGTGCCGTAGTTGCTCGGGACAAATCCCACTTTATTACGTGTGTATTTGGGCGCAGGATTTTGATGAACCTTGCCCTTCTGGACAAAATCTATTCTCTGAAGAATACTAGCCCTGTGTGGCAATGTATTTGAAGAATGATCAAACACCCATGAAGAGCACTGGCAAAAAAATGGAAGAAGGAAGAACTGAAGGCAGACTAGAGGCCTGGCACCCCAAATTCTCAGTTTACCCCTTACTACAAAATGTTCTGCGATGTTGTAGTAAGGATGCTACAATGTAAAATTGGATCACATTCGGAGTTGAGCCTAAAGAAATACTCAGTGATGATGGCTATCGACGACGAAATCAGGGTGAACTGGGCAGAGTTCATCTATGGTCGTCTTCTGGATAATGTCGTAAGAAATATCAACATGAAGACCGACCATACATTCACCCATGCCATCAGCTTCGGACTGAAGGTTAGCCACCTTCTGGAAGTCCTCATGCCCAAGGACAAGATTGATATGGGCGAAGCTTTGCTTGGGACTGACTACATTCCACCAACCAAGTCCCAGCAAAAGCCTGTGAACTATAAGCGGCTGAGGTACTTGACCGGGTGCCAAAATTTGGATCCAGTGGATCTAGTCTCAGAGGATGAAGCCCCGAAAGATATTAAAGGAGTCATGGTACAGGCTGTTACCCAGCAACTGACAAAGGAGCAGAAGGCTGAACTGGCCAAGAAAACAAAAGTGGAGAAATGCTTTCAAGAACTAAAAGAGTGCATCGCTCCCGGCACTTGAACTGAGACTGAGGTAGTATTACCTACCGCGCTGCAAACTGAGGCTGAGCAGTCAGTCTCAAAGAAGCCTAAAAAGAAACCAGTCCAGAAAAAGCCACGGACTGAGGGTACAGGCACATGACGAAGTGATGCCTTAAAAGGACAGGCTATTCAGGTCACCATCCCAGTTCCAGGCAGCAAAGAAGACCAACTTGCCAAAATGCAAAGAAAAAGGAAGAAGACTGCCGTGGAACTGGAGGCAGATGAAAAGTGGAAGAAGAAGAAGAAGAAGGCAAAGATGGAGGCTGACAATGCCAGTGCCCGAGCACAGAAGAAGGCGGAGCAGGCTACCTTAGAGGCTAAGCTGGCAACCCGCGATGAGGCTTTTGAAAATATTAAGGCCGATGCTGAGGCCAAAAAGTAGCAGGAGATAGAAGATATTCTTGCCAGATCCATCAAAGGGAAGGCCCATGCTACTGAGGCTGAAGCTCCTTTCATTCCAGATGTCCAGGGGACCAAGAAGCTTACAATCCAGGAACCAATCCAGGCAACTCCCACAGACATTATGACCAATGAAGCCTTCAATAGGCTATTGGCATAGGTCACTCTATCGAAGGTTGATGTGCTTGATTTGGTGGATGAGTATGAGGGAGAAGAGCAGGCAGCTGCGCAAGGGGATGCTGACCTGGCTCAGATTGAAGCTGAGGAAGTTGTTCGGGCGACCACCCCGTTAAAACTGGCGGAATCAGAAGTTGAGAAGGAGTTGGTAATTGTGTTTGCAGTGCAAGGGGTTGCAGGCACATCTGAACTCATACCACAAAATTTATTATCCAAATTTGATTTATCTGTGCAGGAAGAAGCAAGCACATCAGTCCAAGAAAAGGCCAGCACATCAGTTCAAGCTGATGTTGCTGAGGCTGAGATTATTAAAGTCATTGAAACTGAGGCTGATGTTGTTGAGACTAACGCTGCTGAGGCCGAGAAAGTTGAAGCTGAGGTTGATATTGAGGCTGAAATTGAAGGTGATGAATCCGAAGATGAGGACTTGGAGGAGGTTCTGGAGATTAGGGAACAATTCCTAGCAAGGATAAAGGCACAACATTCGTAGGACACCCGCATTACACCAGATGTGGGGACCCCAGCCGAGCTCTCCCTCAACCTCGTTCCCCTGGTAGGTCTGCCTCATCCAGAAATCTCAGCAACAAGGATTCGGACTGGTGCCCTGATAGCTGTAGAAACAGTAGCAAATAAATTTGTAAAACCCTAAGGTTGTCGAACCCACAGGGATAGTGCAATGAAGGGAATCATATACTGAATATAGTTTTTGAAACCTTTGTTTGGGTAATTCGAATTTCAGGGTTTTGGGTTTTTCAAAACAATTAATTTAAAGAGAAAATTCAAATATTAAAAAGCACAGATTCCAGGGAAATCTACCAAACTGATCAACATGCAAGAAACAATATTCAAACCCAGAAAAGATATTTTTGGTGGAAAATCTGTTAATGTGGAATTAACTCCTTGGTCGGGCAATTAAAACCCAGATTATTAACTAGTGATTATCTCCTCTCGGTCTCAAAAACACAAGTTAATCAATCTCATAAAGATCTAGATTAATCCTACAATTGAATTTTTCTTGGTCGGACAGAAAATCAAAAGTATTAAATCCTAACTTCCTATTATCAATTTTCACCTCTCGGTCCTTCAATTAATAACTAAAACCTATTCCAATTTTCATCTCTCGATCCTTCAATTGAAAATAGATTTGAAATAAAACATAGGATTTAAACCAAGGGTTTGAATAATTGAATCAAAACATGTATCACAGAAGGAGAAACCCTAGAACCTGTTTAGGGTTCTAGCCTAACATATTGAAAGAAAACATTGCATGGAAAAATAAAGATTGCATTGAAAAGTAAATAAAAAGTAAAGAGGAATTCTGACAAAAACTAAAGAAAACAACTCCGAAAATAATTAAAACTAAAGGGGGCTGAAGGGTTTTTTTAAGAAAATTAAAGGCTTGTGAAATCTGAGCTAATTATGAGTTTATATAGAAGTAGGGTTGAGGTCTTGGATGTATATCTTCGAAAATATGATTGATTGCTTCCAAATTGATGTATATCTTGTTCCCCAAGCAATTCTCGCCCAAAATTGGTGAAAATCTCGCCAAATCTCGCCAACAAGCTCTGTCTCGGCCGAGATAAGCTTTGCCCCGGCCGAGATGGACAATTTCGGCCGGGCCGAGATGATTTCATTTCGCCCGGGACAGAGACGTTTCCGCCACTTCCGACCCTTCTGCGCAGTCTCACGGTTTTGGCCATAACTTTCTCATCCGAACTCCGATTGATCCGATTCCAGTTGCATTGGAACGCTAACTCAAAGATCTTTCAAATGCCACGCTCCATTAGCTCAGATTCGAACGTTGGAAGAGTTGGTGACTGTTTCTTTGAACATCTGCTGCTTTCGGTACGGGTTCTCCATTGGATTTGGCCTAAAACCTGTAAAATCTCACCATGGCAAGCATAATACCCTCTAATATATACTCATGCTCAGTTTATTCAAGAAAACATACTAAAATGCATAAAAGAAAGGAAAAATAATGCGATAAGTGAGTAGAAAAACGAGCTTATCAAACCCCCCAAACTTAAACACTTGATTGTCCTCAATCAACAAAAGAAAGAATCAAAAGTTCAAGCAGAAGAGTAGTGCAATGCCTCACAAGATTCATCACATTCAAACTCGTAAATCTACTAAACACCAGCAGTTTTGAAAGAGTCAGAAAATCTGTAAACTATGGAAGACTCACATGGGAAGTGTTTCGCTCATTCACTCAAGTGTTTAGGATAATTATGAGATCACACACAAGTCATGCAAATCAAGTTCTACCATAGGCTTGCAAATAATCTCAATCTCCACTGCAAATATGTGCACACAAGTCTAAGATCAGAAAGGACTTTATTCAAGGTTGTAATGTAGGCTTTTGTGAAGGGTAGGGAAATATTTGGCCAAGTGACTAAAATCAATCAGGGAATCCTCAATCAATCAAACCACTATCTATTTATATCCACCCATCTCCTATAATATTCAACAACAACCAAGGCTCTTTTATTTTTTTTTTCTTTTTTCTTTTTCTTTTTCACACATATCCTTTTATGCTCTTAAACAATTTTGAATATTCATTTGAGCTTATAAGGATTATCAACACAACAACTATTTATTTTCTTTTTCTTCTTTTTCTGGAGCCCAACCTTTTCTTTTGCTTTCACCCTTATAATAATATCTTATCCTTCCTCAAACAAAATCCAACCCACTCTCATAGACAAGAGTTGATTCCCCTATTTATTTCTAACTCATAGACAAAGAAAGAAAATATCATAGGCTCAAAAGGGCTGACTAGGGATAACATTTAATTAGGACAGTGTATGGGAAAATAGGCTAAACAAAGATGGCCTAAAATCACTTCCTAAACCTGTGCACACTAGCAGTCTTGAAAAAGATACAAAGCAAGTTCTAGAGAAACTCAAAATTGCAGACACACTCACAATCAAGTTTCAGGCTCAAAAACTCACACAAGGGACAATTTTTCTTCCACAGTAAACATCAGATCATCATCTATCTCATGCCAACGCAAGTATCAAAACAAGAAATCATGCGGTATTCACATTCATAGGCATACTCAACCACTATCACAATCAACGCAAACTAAAGTCAATCAATATTCATCTTGCATTCTTGTTAGGGTTATCAATCATGCTCAAATTCCCACAATTTCGCGTCTTATTCAAAAATTTAAAAATTAGCATGCATAAATTTAAATAAAGCAAATAAAAGATATAAAAATGTTTCAAAACCCTTAAATCTTCATCCCCCCAAACTTATTCGAAAATCAGAGAGAATAAGTTTGAAAGTCAGATTCAGAATTCGAAACGGTACCTGATTGTTGGCCTCAGACACCAACTTTTTATCTTCCATCTTCAGACTCAGACCGGCGTGGATTTTGGCTGCTGGCACTCCTATCTCGGCCGTGGCGAACTTCATCTCGGCCGAGATGGAGCCTTCTTGTCGACCTCCGTCTCGGTCGAAGTGTTCCACGTCTCGGTCCTCTGTCTCGGCCGTGGCGGACTCTGTCTCGCCCGAGACAGGCTTCGTTTTTTTTTTTTTTTTTTTTTTAAACGAAAGAAACGTGAAATAACAGTAATAATGATAAAAGAAATTCGAAAATACTAAAAAGAACAGGAAAAATTGAAAACACAATGGGTTACCTCCCATTCAGTGCCTTATTTACCGTCGTGGCTCGACTCAGCTTCCAACTCACCAAGGCGGTCGAGTCCAGACTCGTCGACCCCTTGAGTCAATCATGAAGACTTCCCGGTTCCTTATGACGGTGGTGCACTCGGAAAGAGGCAGCTTAATTGCTGATTTCACTGACTCGTTTCCTCGTTCCCACCGGATGGCTTCTTCTTCTTCCTCCGGGGTCTCATCGTCTTCTTCTTCCTCTTCTTCAGTAGTAGCGATCCGGTTGCACTCCCTTTTCCTCTTGTTCTTGTCGATGCAAAAGGTGATGGACTCTTCATTACCTCTCAGTGTGATCTCTCCCTTCTTGCAGTCGATCAGGACACCAGCTGTGTCGAGGAATTCTCTCCCCAGGATCATTGGAGTGTTGGAATCTTCCTTCATGTCGTGTATGATGAAATCTGCAGGGAAGATTAGGTGGCCAACACGAATGAGAACATCTTCTACAATACCTTTGGGTTTTGACACAGATCGGTCCGCCATCTGAAGGGTAATTGTAGTGGCTCTCATGTCTCCAATTTGCAGCTTCTTGTAAATGGACCAGGGCATCAGGTTGATGCTCGCCCCGGTATCACAAAGCACATTCTGGAACTCTTTGCCTCCAATCTCGATAGGTATCGAGAAACATCCTGGGTCTGATCTCTTGATCGGGATTTGCTTCTGTAGGAGTAGGCAGCATTCCTCATGAATCTTCACAATTTCGTTCTCCACAAACTGCTTCTTCTCGCTCATCAGCCTCCTTAAGAACTTCATGTATCCCGGTATCTCCCTGAGAGCTTCAACAAGTGGAATGTTAATATTCACTTTTTTTAAATTTTCAACAAAATTAGTGAATTTAGAATCTTCCCTTTTCTTTGCAAATCGCTGTGGGAAGGGCATTGGAGCAACCGGCTCATTTCTTCTCTCTTTCTGTTTTTCCTTCTCGCCCTGCTTGGCTTTCTGTTTCGACCGAGATGCATCGATCTCGGCCGTCCTGCTTTCTGTCTGCCCCGGCCGTTCTCGGCTTGTCTCGGCCGGGATGGGCTTCTCTGTCTCGACCAGTTCACTATCTACCTCGGCCGGTCTGCTTTCCTCTGCCTCGACCGAGATGGCTTCCATCTCGGCCGAAACAGAGGGGTCTTCCACGGAATTCTCTTCCTCTGCTTCCTTTTCTCCTTCTTCCGGGTTGCTCGGGCCTTCATATCTCCTTCCAGATCGAAGCGAGATGGCATTGACTGACTTCTCCCTTGCTGGATTTTTTTCTGTCATGCTCGGAAGTTGCCCCGGCTTGTGCTGATTCCCCAAGGTGTTGGAAATCTGACTCAATTGGACGTCCATCATCTCCAAATGCTTTGTCATAACTTGCATGTGATTGGCTATCCCTTTGACTTCGTTCTCCACCTTGCCAAATCGATTGTCCGAGCTCTTGATGAATTTCTCCAATGTGTCTTCCAGCACGGACTTCTTTCTCTCCACAATTTCGCCTCCGGTACCTACATCAAAACCAGGAGGAGGGTGCTCTGCAGCAGAGGGGTTAGCATAAGAGAAACCAGGGTGAGATCGCCCATGGTTATAGTGATACCCCTGATTATCGCGGTTGTTATTGTGATAACCACCGCCTATGTAGTTTACCTCTGAACTTCCAGCTCCAGATAAACTGCTTGTTCCTCGATTGATGTAATCAGCCTCCACTGGTACAATTGCCATGCTCTGCTCAGTAGGATTGGCAGCAGCCTTTGTGGTCCCCAGCTTCTCAATTTCCTTTCGGAGTTTCTTCACCTCCGCGACCACATCGAACTCTGTCTTGGCTTCCACGGCTTTGACTGGTACCGTCTGTCTCTCGGTCGGCCATTGGTGGCTATTCAGTGCCATGTCTGCTAGCAACCTCATGCTTTCTGCTCCGCTCTTCTTCATCAGTACCCCACCAGAAGATGCATCCACTAACTGCTTCATGTGCGGAGTCAGGCCTTCGTAGAAGTGACAGACCTGCATTTCAAGGTCTATCCCATGCCCAGGGCAAAGTCTCAACAACTCCTTATATCTCTTCCAGGCTTCATGCAGGGATTCATCATAGAGCTGCTTGAAAGTAGTGATGGCAGCTTTCCTTTTCAGCAACAGGCTCGGTGGGAAGTAGTTGGTGAGGAATGATGCTCGCAGCTCCTCCCATGTCCCGATTTGGCTTTTGTCAAGCCCAGCAAACCAAGACCTTGCCTCGTCTCTGAGTGAGAACGAGAACAGCCTCATCCTGATGGCGTCTTGGGGACTCCATTCTGCTTTATCGTGTCGCACACCTCTATGAATTGACTGAGGTGTGCATACGGATCTTCTACGGCTCTCCCCCCAAACTGGTTCTGCTGCACCATCTGTATCAGCCCTGTGTGCAGCTCGAAGTTGTTGGCATTTATGCCAATCCTGAATCCTGCCTCTTCCTGCTGTGGTACAAATCGGTCTAGAATAGACCTTTGTGGCACTATGACTTGCCTTTCATTCAATTCCGCTAGTCTTGCGGCTTGCTCGGCTTGGGTAGCTTGGGCTGCAAGAAGTTGCGCCCTCAGTTGTTGCACCTCATTCACGAATTGCCTCTGCTCTTCCGGTGTCATGTTTTGCAGTGGGGCTTCCGGATTTTCTGCCATCTCAAAGTTTAGCTTCTTTCCCTTCTTTCTGTTGGTCCTGCAGACTGCTTCGATTTTTGGTATAAAAGGTTCTAGTGCCATTCCTTTATTCCGCGTGTTCATGCACCTGCACAGAAATCGAGAAAGAAATCAGGCTGTCCCGGCCGTGCTAGATGCTATCTCGGCCGGGATGGAAAAATTCGTCTCGGCCGATTTAAGATGTATATCGGCCGGGATGAAGAATTCGTCTCGACCGTGGTGGGACTCACCTCGGCCGAGACAGACGCGACTCACACACGCACGCGAAGAACTGAACTGACTCGAAACAAAGAAAAATAAGACTCGAAGATAAAAAGTAAAAATTCAGAAAATACAACCCAATCCAGAAGTTCTTCAATCTTTCCAGTAACGACTCGCCGTCTGACTATTTCCCCGGCAACGGCGCCAATTTGATAGCTGTAGAAACAGTAGCAAA
>JAPKLW010005070.1:0-22776 GCA_026898455.1 Plectranthus barbatus
ATTTCCACCTTAGTAGAGTTGATTATCTTATGCATGTATCTGGATTGAATATTTGCCTTGGAATCTGTATCTTTATTTATTGTTTTAAACCCCTTTAATTTCCTGTCTTTGTTATCTTTAATTTATAAAACAAAATCATTTTTCCAAGTTACTCAAACAAACAAGATGCATAAACTATGGCTAATATATAAAATAGAGTTGTCATACATTCCCTATGGGTTCGACAACCTTCGGGTTTATAAATTTATTTGCCTCTTTACTATAATTTATATGCGATTTTAGCATTGATCACGCATCATATCCTCCAATATCTCCTGGGTTGTTGATAGTACTGTTGCTGTTGTTGGGCATGTTGCTGTTGGTTTTGCAAATTGGTTGTTGATAATTTCTCCACATGAAATTTGGATGTTTCTGCCACCCGGGATTATAGGCATTGGAATGAGGATCCCATTTCCTCTGATAACCATCCATTGCTTGCACTTCCTCATCCATGTAAGCTGTTGGGCATTCGTCCGTAGCACGAGTCACATCATTACAGAAACCACATGCCCTAATTATCTTCTTTTGCTGAGAAGTAGAATTTGTTGCCATCTTTTCCATCAAATCGCATAACTTCTCCATTCGCTTTTCCAAAACTGCCAAACTTTTGTCTTCCACTTTAGGATCATCTCCTTCCATAGCATTTTTGTCAGCCATATCCGCTATCAGCTTCAATACTTCTTCGGCGGATTTGATCATGATTGTTCCCTCACAAGATGCATTCAAAAACTTCTTTTCAGCATCGTGTAATCACGCAATGAAGTATTGGACTAAATCCTCATCCGCTATACGATGTTGCGAGCATCTGACCAAAAGCCTGGTAAAGTACGTCCAATCATAAAAGCTCTCGTTCACTCCCATCTTTATATGCCTAATTTCCCTTTTTGCCATTTGGACTCGGGCAAAAGGATAATATTTCTAAAGGAACTTCTGTTGTAATTCCTTCCATGTGGTAGCGCTTCCTATGGGCAGTGAATAGAGCCACTCGCGTGCCCTATCCTGAATAGTGAACGAAAATGCCATCATCCTGAAATAATCTCCCATATTAGCATCGGGTCTTTGTGTTGCACAAATCATCTCGAAATCTTGCAAATGTTTGTGCATATCCTCAACAGGATGATCATGAAATTTTGGCAATACTCCAATGAAGGAAAATTTGAGCTCCCATTGCCTTTGAGGTACGGGTAAAGTGATATCCATAGGCTACATATTCAAATCATCGGGGAAGGCTAATTCCCGCAAAGTTCTTGCCCCAACAGGTATTTCATCCCCATTTGCTCCATTGAGATTGTTGTTTATGTTGTTCTCAGCCATTTGTTCTACTTCTTGAGGTTGATCAAAATCTTCTTGCTCGATCATGTTTCTCCTTTCCAAACTTGATTCAGCAATCACTCCCCTTTCTTGTTTCCATCGCCTCGCTAATGCGTTATTCCTCCGTGCAGTTCTTTCGATTTCAGGATCAAAAACTAGATATGTCTGTCAGTACCTAGACATACACAAGTTAACCAAAATAATTAGGCAAATAGAAAGTTAGCTTCGTTACCACTCCCCTGCAATGGCGCCAATTCTGACGCGGTGTCGTTTCTCGTCAAGAATACCTAATACCCAATTCGGACACCAAGCTTATCCTAGCCCAATAGCTATGTAGATAGCCAATTGAGTCAGGGTCGATCCCATGGAGAACGGAGTCAGATTTGTCAACTTTCAGTGTCATAAGTGTTTGTTGAAGCAATTGTGTTTCCCAAATATTTTTAGCTTATTTGAGTTGTGATTTCTCAATACCTGTAAATGCTTAAGTGTGTATCAAAATCTAAAGAATTCAGAGTGGATGAGTCTTCTGTTATGAGATTGCTTTTGTTTGTGATCATAGGTTTCCTACAATTGAGCAAATCCAGGGTAGATAACTTCCTAATCACTTCTCAGACTATAGAACTCATCTCACCCCTAATATTGTCGCTAGTTCGGGGTGTTCCCTTGTTGGGACAATAAGGTCGGTTTGCCTTACTGTCACTAGGTACAATCTCTCTCCCTCTGGAATTGTATTACCCTAGTCATGATCAGTCTGCTATCTATTATCCTAGAATTATCTTACTACCAGCCACTTGGTCTGTTCTCCCGGATGGTTATAGCTCCTACATATGCCCAATTCCCCTTTTATAGTAGTTGGTCCGCCCAACCCTAGTGCTTCTGGAAACCCATCTCTATTTCTAAGCATCGACTCTTGCTCCTACTTAGAATTATTATTCCTTCCACTGCCTTACGGTTTTACCACTCGTGATTTGACTCTTGTCAACGCTTCCTCACTTTGGCTTTCTACACCTATTGATCTAGTCAGAAGACCAATCTTAATAGCTCAATTCGAAGGTTAACTAGAAGGTTATTCTAGAGGTCAAATCAAAAAGGAATAAAAGAGAACAGTGATAGATGAAGTTCGCTTCTCACAACCAAGGAATTAAATCCAAAACCTCACACCTTATTCAAGCATTCTCAATTACATGAACTCATCCATCCAAACAGAGTAAATTAAACACAAACAAGAATTCATAATAAGAACCATACCGTTTATTTTAATGATAAAGAGGACGTGGGTGTATCCTCGGAATTATAGTATGGTAGTGCAAAAAAGTAAAATAAACATTCAATGACTAAAGTACTTCCAAAGCTATAAACCTACCCACATTGTTTAAGATGCATAAATTTATATAAAACCCTATGTGCCACATGCGGCAACTACCACATCCACGCAGGGATGCTTGATCTTCTCCTTGACTTCCGTCATTTCCTTGTTTAGAGACTTTCCTTCTGTGGCCAAATAAAATCCCCTTTCCACAGAGTTCTGATAAGGTTTGATTGATACGGCTGAATTGGAGCAGGAGATTCAACACTTTCCATATTCAGTTTGTATGTCAATTTGTCCAAACGAGGAGGTGTCTTCCAGTGCATCTAAAAAATATGGATTCCTTCCTCCTCGGAGTAGACTCTTATGGGCATATCTCCTCAACAATCCCAAAATCGTCTGAATATGGCCAATTCCCTTCTGCAACAACTTTAGCAAAAACACCCTGACTCGACTACAAACTCTAAACAAAGTAATAAAATAAGACACAAAACCGACTCAAATATGATCAAATTTGGAGTCTTGTCATACCTACACACTTGAACAATACTTGTCCTAAAGTATACGGTGAACGCTCGTGTTTGCCCAAAAGAAACAAAAGAACGACTCGATTTGAGCATATTTGAGACCCACTTACATTAGACAGAATAGAGCAATTCAGCAGAAATATATACACCAAGTTCAAAATAAGTCAAAAGTCATTTCTACAGATTGGAGAATTATTTAATGTCCTGACAAACTCTCGGCTCTCATTTTTCTAACTTCAACAATTTTCACTCAATCATCAAGAACAACAGTTCTAATGGCCTTGGCTCTGATTTCATTCTCCACTCCTATGAATAAGGCATTTCACTATCAAAGGGTCTTTGTTAGGTTGTAATGAGGCTAGGGTATTCGGTAGGAAAATTTGGTACTAGCTGGATGTGAATCTCTTTTTGCCCAAAAAGATGATTCTTATAATTTTTATTCCCTTCTTCCTGCCTCATTTTTTTTTCTTATGGGCTGGAGCACAATTGATTTGCTCCTTGCTTTTTTCTAATTCCTTGCCCTCAGCCCTATGTTCTTTCTTTCTTCCCTTTTCCTTCTTTCGTTTTCTCCTATTTCTTTTCCTTTTTCTTCTATCAAGCACATCCGTTTTCTTTTTCTTATACCAATCAGCACAGGGGTTTTTCTTTAAGAAATAAAAGCATCAAGCTCAAAGGGGTTGACCAATGGATTAATGTGGCTTTAATTTCTGGTCTACTGGCCAATTATGGTTAAAGAAACGAGCATGCCCTAATCCTGTAGTGATTTGCCTTACTCCAGAATTTTGAACACCAACTCAAAGCCAAGCCCCTAAAACTGAAAATTCAGATGATACACTCAGAACTGAATAGTTTGAAAGTATGCAATTAGGCTCAAATTCTCTCTAGGTTCATATGTTCAGAATTAAGTTCGTCATCCTTATTTCAAAAGTTAAATTCTTGGTTTTAAAACTTCTGCATCAATTTCTCTACTCTACCAAACTTGGGAAAATCCTAACATGCTCTACTCAACAAAAGTAAACTACCTACCTACACACTTTGCGCAACAAAGTGTAGCAAAAGAGACACAACATATATATACAGACTCAAAAGAAATAAAAATAAACCTAACTACTAACATATGGGTTTTTGTTCATTGATTAGAAGGAGGAAGAGGTGAGAACTTCATGTACCTGAAGAATGCGAACATGGTCTCCTTTAGCTCCTGCACTTCTTTTAAAAGCTGCTCGCTCTCCTCTCCAAATTCTCCATCCAAACCACTGCTTGTCCTCCTTTCAAGTTCTTCAACTATCTTCTCCTCAGATACTCCAGTGAACACATAGTGTCCTTTAGGGGTTTGTTCCACCAACTTCATCCTCATCAGCCTGATGAGATCAAAATGCTCCATCTCCTTCACAGGCTCCCACTTGGTTAAATCCAGTCTAAAGTTGTCCTGGGCTTCATGCAGACGGGTTATGATCGGGCACAGAGGCAAGTACTTCCTTGACTAAGTAGCAGTGAACATGAATTGGGAGGCAAATATGAAAGCGAAATCGACTTTCACCTTCTTCTCCATGCACTTGAGCAGAAAGAGTTCCTGATTAGTGATAATTCCGGTTCCATCCACACGCCAATAAAGGTTGAAAGCCAAGAACCTGTAACAGATTCTTAAGGCTAGACTCTTCAACTCTCGTTCCTCGCTCAACCCGGTTTTAAACTCGCTCGTCATTGCAACCTTCCTCCAATACCTCTGCACATTGTCAGTCCAATATTTGGGAGGAACATTCTCACTCTTCTTGTACCAATCGGCCTCTAGATCTCTAATGCTCAGAGTGCCCAACTAAAGTCCCGGTTCTTGAATTAACATACTCCTCTCAATTCCTCCAAAGGTGAACTGGATGACTTCAGGGCATCCTCTTGTATAGCCTTTTTCGGGCCTGAAATTATATGATGCCAGAAACTCTAGACTAATTTGCGAGAAAACAGGGTACTCCCACTTTAGCCACTCCTCCCAACCTATTGCTTCAAAGTATCCCTCTACCTCTTCTATAATGCCCAACTGTTGCAGGGTGTCCTGATGGATCAAATGTGCTGGAACAATCTCCCTTGTCTTTAATGCTTCAAGTCTGTTCTTGGGCAAGGGATCGCCAAAATGATTAAGTAAATCAAAAAGAGGTTTGCGAGATACCTGTGGCTTGCGAGGTTGTCTGCCCTTTGGCACTTGGGATTTGGCTGCTGTTGCTTTGTCAGATGGGGCTTCAATTTCCATTCCCTCAATTTCATTCTCGGACTCAGATTCGTCTTGGTCCTGGCTTTTGGGCATCTTCCCTTTCTTTTTCTCAAGTTTCTCTTTCTCATATGGTGTTACTTCTTCTTCCTTGTCAATTCCTTCACCATCTCTTTCTCTTGATCCATTGGTCCTTTGAATTGCTCAACTTCTTCATCTTCGGTTTGAGCACCTTGAGAAGCCTCAGTTTGTACAACAGTTTTCTCGGCATCCTTGTCTTCGCCGGCTTCTTTATCACTGACTTCTTTTTTCTTGGAAACATGAGGGGTAGGGGTTGGCTTACTCTTCTTGGATTTCTTGTTGTCGGGCATTTGCTCCTCAGCATACAACTGCATAATGGCCTCCCTTAATCCTTCATCTTCTTCCCATTCGGCATCCCTATCAGTCAATCCTTTCTCCAAACCAACCTGCAATTTATCCTGCATACACAACATACTACCATGCTCTTCAACCAAAGGGTCAATAATGTCAAGGCTATGAACCCCTTCCGAATCTTGTGGATGTCTCATAGATATGAATAGGTTAAAAGTCACTTGTTCATTGTCAAATTCACTAGCTAAGGTCCCCCTATCCACATGTATTTTAGTTTTTGCTGTTTTCACATGCTAATTGTGTCAAGCTCGTTAAGAGTAGATGCTCAGGATTATTTGAAAACATTAATGAATTGGACCTTTAGAAATTATGTTTAGCATTATGATATATGCTAATGATATATTCTAGCTTGAATGCTTGCGAGCATACAAATGAGTTGTTACATTTCAAGTATGATATGCGTTGCTCATAAGTAAATGATTAATGATAATAAGATGATGAAAGTATGAAAGTATGCCAACTTTGACGAGAAAGTAGATGAACGATGAAATTAGGCTTTGTTAGTATCCTGGTATGAATCTCTACTAGACGAACGATGAAATTAGGCTTTGTTAGTATAGAGTATGCTTACAGACATGAGATTGTTATTATCTTACATTCTCGTGACAAACATAAAGATGTGATTAAGACAGTCGCGACGATGAAAGTGCGATATTGGAAACTATTTTGCGACATGTCCAACGAGACTAATGTATTAGAAGTGACATGCAAGATAATCATAATTATTATAAAAAATAATAAATAAAATAAGTGATTACGAAATTATGATGGCTCATAATTACAAGCATCATGTGCGTCTTGTGAAGTGCATGCTTACGAATGCAATGTTACAAATGCTTAGAAAGAAAATAGTGGATGCCTAAGGAATTGTATTATCATCATATGTGGTGATGTGAATGAAAGACTCAAACAATCATTGAAAGATATAATAAGACCTAATACCCTACTAGATGAACTTTGTAAGTAAGTGAAAATGAGAGTTTAGGCAAATTTCTATTAATATGTCTTAAGAAGACACAAATATAGGAACACGTACTGATTGGATGAACAACAAATATGGTATTTTGTCACTTTATTAACAAAGACGATTGCAATAATGTTTGAGGATAGTGATGAACACTCAGTTTTTGATATGATTATATCACATGACTAGTTGGATGAGGATTTATTACAAACGTCAGTAGCAGTTGTGGGAAGATGTACTGATATAGAAGAAAATTCTTCGTATATTTTTGTGTAAAGTGTATCTACCATTTATAGAAGATCTTATCAACTAAAAGATGCACTAAGAGGGTTTAACCTCGAATGATCAATTAGGCAAACCTATAATTATACATTGTCATGAAATAGTGGGCAAACCTTATGACAAGATGAATGTTAAGAATCAGTGATGTAAGGAGAACAACAATAGTGACAGTAATTCTTAAGGAAAGATGGAGTGACTATCTATGAATCATATGAATAATCCATACAACGATTGTGTATGACCACTGATAAGAGCTATTGAATACTTCGACAATGGAAGAGGTCCGTTCTAAATGATCTTGAGAACTTTACCTACTATTGATATATTAATTGTATCATAAGTAATACTTGATGAAAAAAAGAATTCTCGAACTATAAACCTTGAACTAGAATTTCAAACCTTGACGTAGATTTGATGAAGTTAAAAGATGACCCACAACGGCTAAATTGTTGTTTAACAAGCTATGATAAACATGGATGATTCTTGAAATCCTTATTGATGATTCGATTATACCAAAATTTTTGTAGATTCTACGATCTCGCTTCATTTGGTGTGTATAACGTCTATGGAAGCTATAAATAATAATAAAATATCGTATTGGATATACATAAACTGAGTTGATCACACAGAGCTAAAATGTGCTTAGTTAAAAAAGTTTCATATGTTAAACTATGAATGAAATTTATAACCTTTTGACGTGTCATAATGTTGGAAGTTATTTAGAAACTTGAGTGAACTCGAGAATTAACTTATGATGGCTGATTATGGTCAAGTATATCGCAAGTGATAACCTATCAATAGTTCACATTTATTGGAAATTCTTATTGATTGATGTTGTTTGTGTTTCTAAATAATTTTAGTATTCATGCATCGATTATAGATGTGGATGATGACTCAAAGAGAAATCCAAATATGTGTAGTAACACGGCTTTGCATAACTAACAATATTGTACATCCCATGAAACAAACATCCTTAATGCTAGAATCTTTTGGACGTTGCACTAACTTCAGGCATATATATGAACATGTGTCATTCTTAATGCACATTGAGGAGAAAACTAGAATGATCTTATTACATTATGATATTTATGATTTAATATAATATTTATTTCTTCATGAAATTCTAGTGGTGAATTCGAGAACTACTATCATACCAAAATGTCTTACTTTGATATTATATATTAAGACTCTCGATGATTAATCGAAAAGGTCAAATGAGAAGTCAAATATTATGAACTATTGAACATTAATATATCTGTCACTAGTAAATTGATCTATTCTCTCATAATATTTTTCTAAGTGGAAGAATGTGGAGAGATAGGGGATAAAATAAAGGGAGAGTTATGCTGATAAGACAAGAGACTACTTTCGTTCATCAAACCACCTATGTGGCCCCTCCTATTAATGAGGTTGCATAAATTGTAGAGCTATAATCTCTACACTGTAGACACCTTACAATATGACCACGTCATCACCCTGTGGTAGAGCTAATTATGAATGAATCTCTAGATATTCAATAACGATGGAGATCCATCTAAAATATGAGTCGAGGGATGTATCCTCAGCCTGAAAAAAAAACAAAGAAAAAAAAATCAATCAAGTGAGAAAGCCCAACAGAACTTAAAAGTTTCTACACACTCTAGTAAAGTGACAATAGTCTCCCACATATTCTGAAACGTAGAAGTTGATATAGGATCACTTAAATTTATAGTGACTAATATGAAAATAATAGAAATATGGGATGTTGACTTAATATTTAGAATGGAATGGTTAGAAAAAAAAAAAATTTGCTACAATTCATTGTAAGGAAAGAAAAATATCATTCCCTTATTCCGGGAATTACTTAGAAAGATGTTTATGAGATTACTAAAGGCGGAAGAATTCCAATTATATCAACCCCCCAAGCAAAAAATAATGTTGAAGAGTGAAGGAAATCAATCATTTTGAGTCTATCACAATGGAAAAAAAAAACAAAAACAATCAAAGTCCATCAATGAAGTACCAGTAATAAAAGTATGAAAATGTAATTCTAAAGGAATCATTGAGATTTTCACCTGATTGACAAGACAAATTTACTATTGACTTATAATCTAGAGCTGCTCCGATTTCAAAAGTATATTATTGCATGGCTCTTAAGGAGTTACAAGAATTAAAGAAATAATTACAAGAGTTGTTGGATTTGGATTTATGAGACCTAATATCTTGCTAATGGGAATTCCAATTCTCTTTGTTATATAGAAAAATGGATCGACGCGTATGTGTATAGACTATTGTGAGCTGTATAAGCTTACACTAAAGAATCATTATTGACACAAGTCTCTTCTCAAAAGATAGGATTGAAATTATGATACCTTCCGTTAAAAGTTAGAAAATAAGATTAAAAAAAACTACTTTCCAAAAACGATATGACATTACGAGTTTATTATAATGTCTTTTGGATTGACTAATCCTTCGATAATATTCATGGATATGATGAATCGAGTGTTTCATCCTCATCTCGGTAGAGTTGTATTGGTATTTATTGATGATATCCTTGTATACTCGAAGAATAATCAGGAATGTGAAAATATTTAAATATTGTCTTAGATACATTGAGAACTAAAAAGTTATATGTCAAATTTTCTGCATATGAGTTTTGACATAAAGAAGTGATGTTTCTAGGATATATCGTATCATCAGAAGGAAATTAAGGTGGATTTTGCAAAAGTACAAGTGGTAAAAGAATGGAAATCACACAAGACGCCTCAGAAATTTGAAGATTTTTTTTTATATTTACATGGGTATTATCGCTGGTTTAGCGAAGATTTTCAAATATTGCACAATCAATGGTGCGACTTTTGCACAAAGACATTAAGTATGAATGAGGGGAGCGTGAAGCAAGTTCTAATAAGAATTAAATAAAATGCTAACCCATTGCCCCTATTTTAGTTGTACTAAAATTTGAAAAGGGATGTGAGGTACATACCGATGCATCAAATAAAAAAAGGATTACGATGTGTATTGATGTAGATATAAGGTGATCACATATGCATCTAGACAGTTAAGGCCTCTTGAGTTGAATTATCCTACTTATTGATTCTGAATTAACTGCGATAATTCATGCCTTAAACATTTGGCGACATCACCTTTATGGACTTAAAATATAAAACAGAGAAGATGACTCGAATTTGCTATTAGTACCATTCAGGAAAATCTAATTCCGTAGCAGATGCACTTACCGAAAGGGTTCAATCCAACATAATTTCTTGACAACAAAAGGATAACTAATAAATGGCATTGAGAAATCAAACTTGAAAATAATTTCACCTCCCAATACTATTGAAGGTGTTGTCAAATTCCTGATAGAATGCCTTCTGCTGGTGATCTAGAAAGTTAAATAATGAATTAAGCTCATAATACTCATTATACCACTCATCCCAGGAATACCAAAATGTATCAAGATCTTAAAACAAGATTTTGGTGGGATGGAATGAAAACAAAATTTTGGTGGGATTGAATGAAGTGGAGTATTGCTTTATATATAGAAAGATACTTAACTTATCATCAAGTGAAATCACTACACCAACCACCATATGAAAAAAACATCCATTAGTTGTACTGGAATGAAAGTGGGAAAATATAATCATGAATATTGTAGTTTGTTTACCAAAAACTTAGAATAGAAATATAGTCATATGGTTTTAGAGCCATTAACAAAAGTGCTCACTTTATACCTATACGTGTTACTTATGAAGCAGATAAATTAGCCAAACTATATGTTCAAGAGATTATATGGTTCCATAGGATACCAAGAATAAGAAAATAAAAATTTAAATAAACATAACTTCAGACAGAGATACTAAGTTTACATCAAACTTTTGGATGAGTTTTACAGAAGAAATTGGGTAAATAATTGAGATTTAGTACTGCTTTTCATCCTCAAATTGATGGACGAGTTGAGAGGACTATTCAACATTTGGAGGATATGCTAAGATCTATTGTATTTGAAAGAGTTGATAATTGGGATAACATGTTACCATTAGTAGAATTTGCTTATAACATTAGTTATCAATTACTATTAGAATGGTGTCATATGAGGTATTATATGGAAGAAAATATCGATCACCACACTATACTGAGATGAAGAAGCCAAGCAAATAATACTTGTACCTGAACTAGTTGACAATATGATTGAAATGGTACGACAGGTCAAATAAAGAGTAAAAGAAACTCTAAGCAGCTAAAAATTATATGTTGATACACATCGAACTGAATTAAATTTTGAAGTAGGGGAGAGAGTCTTCTTAAAGACTTCTCCAACTAAGGGTGTGATCAGATCTGGGTCAATAGAAAAACTAAAGCCTCAATACATAGGACCCTATGAGATCCTATAATGGATTGATTCTGTGGTTCATTGTTTAGCCCTGTCACCAAATATGAGAAATGTTTAGAATATCTTCCATGTATCTAAGTGACGAAAATACGTGTTAGATCCAAAACACATTATATACAAGGAAGACGTCAAATTAGACCCTACTTTACATTATGAACTAAGAACAAAGACAATCTTAAATAGAAGAGTATAAGAATTAAGGAATAAAATATTCTGTTAAGGAAGGTTCTCTACATAACGATAACCAGGAAAAAGTGACATGAAAGCTAGAAAGAAAAGCATCCTGAATTATATCTAATGAAATTTCGGGGCGAAATTTTTTTTAAGGTGGGAATAATGTAATAATCCTTACAAATTAAATATTAAAATCTCATGCTAATTTGTAATCTTATTACTTAGTAATAAATAAAATATTATGAAGTAAGAAAAAAAAATTGTTAAAATAGTATTTTAAATTAGTTACATATGTTTGAGTATTTTATATAGATGATGATGATTTATTTTTTTCATTTATACATACACGTGTCTATATATATATATATATTATATGAATAAGAATACAATCTAAACATTTGATTAGCATGATCATGATAGTGGTGCTAATAATTATATATAAATACGTATGTATAAATATATCCGTGTCTATTAGAAGGAAAAAAATAAATAAATAAACAAACAAACAACAGACAACAAATGATGTGAAGAGGTAAAGCTAGGACAGGTGGCAGGCATGCATCTAATTGATGCATTATCATCCCGCTAAACACATCCCAATTCTTTCTCAATTACACACACAAGCCGGTGGAGAGAAACAATTCAGCGAAGAAACAAAAATAATAACGCTGAGAAATTTGTTGAAGGCGAAAGATGAGGAGATATGAAGGAAATCGATATCGATATATATATTTATAAGTGAAAAGGTCAATTTCTTACTGTTTAATTCTACTATTTAAGTTTTTATTTTATTATAAATATATATATAATTGTTCCTTGTTGAAGTCACAGAAAAAGAAGAAATACTAAGGCCGAGAAATTTAGATTTTGCAAGAAAGTCGGTATTCACTTTGGCCATATTCTAAATTAAAAACTTAGTAATGACTTGCGGTTAAATAAACATTTATCTAGAATGAAATTGAAGAGTCCTGAATAGTTTAATGGTTATAAAAATGTATTGGTTTTCAGGGTTACAATTTTTGTTTTGATTGAATTCTGTTAATATGTAACAACATGAAAAATTATCAGATTTATACAATAAATTATAATACTACTTTAAAGTATAAAGCCCCAATTAGTTTAGTTATTATATTAATGTTTGAATTTTGCAAAGTTGGAAGTTCGGCATGAGAATTTATTTTACCGCTGACCTTATGTTCACTTTAGCACCAGGTTTCAACTCACCTCAAATGAAGCAAGTATCAGGTTATGTTCAATGCACAGTTAAAACCAAAATATCTGGAGTGTTAAAGACTGTTCATATCAAAGTAGCACAATTTATCATATGACTTCTCTGTAATTTGTAAAACTAAATACTATGATACTTACAATTAACAAGCACATAATTTGGTTTATTTGCATACTTAAAGAAAATGTTCAAGCAAACTCTTTTAACAATTTCCCCTTGATCGTGTATTTAGACAAATCTTTTCACGCGCAACATAAAATCAGAAATGAGCAAAAACTGAAGAAAATGGTTTTGGGAAGTATTTTCATTGAACACACCAAACGCAAAAATACATCACAGGATATTTATACAAGGTATGCAAACTAGGGTTTGCATGGAATCCCTATAAACAAGGAAGGAAAAATCTACAAAATATGTAAACAAAGATATATGAATATCTCCTACTTCACGAAAATATATTTCTTGATACGGTGTGTGATATACGAATCTCAACACCCCCCAAGTTGGAGAGTGAAGATTTCGAACTCCCAACTTGCCGGATAAGTACTGCAGCTGATCAGCTCCAAGCGGCTTCGTCAATATATCCGCAACCTGCTCCCTAGTAGCGATTTCACGTGGCTCGACCTCCTTTGATTCTACCCTTTCACGGACAAAATAGCAATCCATCTCGACGTGTTTAGTTCTCTCATGATAGACTGGATTCCTGGTGATGTGTCTTGCTGCCTGGTTGTCACAAAATAGACGAGTTGGAGTCTGTTGCACGGCCTCGAGCTCCTTCACGAGCCACCGAAGCCAGATTACTTCACTAACAGTCGCAGCCATCGCCCGGTACTCGGCTTCTGCTGACGAACGCGACACGACACTTTGTTTCTTTGTGCGCCATGAGATGGGCGCACCTCCAAGTGTGACAACATATCCACTTCGCGATCGTCGGGTAAGGTGACAACCCCCCCCCAGTCCGAATCACAATATGCAACTAACTCCAGATTACCTTTTGCCGGTAGGAAGACCCCTTGTCCTACCGTGCCTTTGGCGTATCTAAGTATACGGAGGGCCGCATCGTTGTGTGTCTGCCTCGGCTTGGACAAAAATTGACTGAGAACGCTGACTGCATATTGAATGTCAGGTCGGGTGACGGTGAGATAGAGCAAGCGCCCAATCAGTCGCCGATATCGCTGTTCGTCTACCTCTGGACTTTCATCTTCCATATCCAAGCGTGCATTTTGTTCCATGGGAATTCTACTAGGCCTGCAACCTTCCATCCCTGCATCCTTCAATATGTCGATGGCATATTTCCTTTGAGAGATTACCATGCCTTCAGCGGATCGAGCCACCTCAATTCCCAAGAAGTACTTCAAAGGACCTAAATCCTTTATACTAAACCGTTTGTCCAGCATCTCTTTAACACTCTGAGTCATATCACCATCATTACCAGCGAGCAACACGTCGTCAACATAAATGAGAGCCGCAACAAATATACTCCCCGCTTTGTAGATGAACAAGGAGTGGTCCGCGTGGGATTGTTTGAATCCGACGTCGAATAAGGCGGTTGTGAACTTGTGATACCAGTTTTACGAAGCTTGTCGCAGGCCATACAAAGACTTCCGTAGTTTACAGACATGCATTTCTCCATCTTTCGCATATCCCTGTGGCACTTTCATGTATACATCCTCATCCAAGTCGCCGTGTAAGAACGCATTATTTACGTCGAGTTGGTGCATAATCCAATTTTTCTTCACTCCAATTGCGAGAATGCAATGCAGCGTGACAAGCTTAGCTACGGGTGCAAAAGTCTCATGGAAATCTACACCCGGAACTTGAGTGAAACCTTTCGCGACCAAACGTGCTTTGTACCTTTTGACCTCACCCGTCGGTTTGTATTTTATCTTGTAGACCCACTTCGAGTCAATTGCTTTCTTTCCACTCGGCAATAGGACTAAATCCCACGTCCCATTCAGCTCTAAAGCTTCTATTTCTTTCTGCATCGCCTCCCTCCATTCGCTGAACTTGGCAGCTTGTGCAAATGATTTTGGCTCAACATGATGGTCAATCGCAGCAAGATAACATTTATGGGAGAGAGAAAACTTGTCATAAGCAACATAATGAGTAAGAGAATGTACCATAGAAGAGTCCGTATCGGATGCGGGACGTGAATGGTCTATGGAGCTTGGTAATTCTACTTCGTATTCGCGTAAGCGAGTTGGCTGCTGTCTGACTCTGTTGCTTTGCCGTGGGTTGGCAACAGCATCTGTAACACGGATCTCGCCTTCAACTAGACCGTGGGTATTACTTTTGTCTTCATCATCTAATTCTATTTCTCCACAAGCAATTTCATCTATCATGCCCTCATCACCCACCTTCAGATGACTACTTTCCTTAAGCGGTTCTGAATATGGAAAATAGTCTTCCACGAAACGCACGTCCCGTGCGGTTTACATCGTTTGGCTTTGTAGATCAAACACCTTGTATCCCTTCTGTCCATACGGGTAGCCGACAAAGACACATTTCCTTCCCTTCATAGGAAACTTGTCAATCACTCTGCTCGTATCCTTCGCATACGCTAAACACCCGAACACCTTCAAATTCTCATAATTGGGCCGTTTACCAAGCAGAATCTCATGCGGTGTGCGTCTTTGCAACACTTTGAATGGTAGCCTATTTAAGATATATGTTGTGGTTAAAACACACTCTCCCTAAAAGGTAATAGGTAGGTTGGCTTAAAACCGTAGAGCTCTAGCAACTTCAAGAATATGTCTATGCTTTCGCTCGACGGTTCCATTCTGTTGGGGAGTATGAGGGCAGGTAGTTTCAAGTAACATCCCATTCTCATCATAGTATTCTAACATCTCTCACGACTGAAACTCCCCACCATTTTCAGTTCTAATGCACTTAACAACTTGACCGAACTGTGTCTTAATTATATTGCAAAAAAACTTAAGATACTTGCTTGTCTCTGACTTGAATTTCATAAGATAAATCCACACACCTCTACTAAAATCATCTACAATTGTGAGGAAATACCCTGCTCCAATAAACGAAGGTGTTTTGTAACTACCCCATATATCACAATGTAGCATTTCAAAACATTTATTAGTACGAATGGAACTAGAAGGAAAAGGCAGTCTTGTTTGTTTGGCTTTCATACAAATATCACAAATCTCATGAGATCTTTATCCTGGAGGCATGTCCGAGTCTCTTGTGCCAAGTGTTGCTATCCACAATCGCAGAGAAGACTTGCCGAGCATCCCGAACCGGCTCCAGAAAATATAGACCATCACGTTGCCTACCGCTCCAATCCGGCTCTTCGAGGTGCAATCCTGTATGACACAATGATCCGAAGAAAAGATTAGAGCACATCGAAAATCTTTGGTTAAACGGCTGACAGAAATGAGGTTGCATTGAAAGCTGGGAATGAAGAGAACTCGATCCATCTTAATGCCATTCTCGAGCTTGATATTCCCAATTCCCTCGACGGCTGCCTTATCACCATTGGGTATTTGACTGGGACTCCTCTATCACCATCATTCAGTGACTCAAACATCTCCCGTTCGCAGCATATATGTTTGTCGCTCCTGTATCAATAATCCACGGCGTATACACATTGATTTTACCTGCCATATTGACTGTGGGGCTTGTAAACGAACCAATGTTGCTGCCATGTGAGAGGAAATCCTATAATTGCACGAGCTGTTCCGTTGTGAAGCCTTGCACTGTACTTGAATCAGCAGAAGTTCCTGCTTCAACATGAGCGCTCGATGTGCGGTGGTTTTTCTGGTCGGTTTTCTCCAGGGCTTTCCCACTCGTCAGATTTTCGGATAACCGATGATCTCCCAGCAGTTTTCAATGGTATGCCACAACTTGCCACAGTTTCCACATTGTGGCGGTGTTTTGTCTTTGTTGCCGTCGCGTCGAGCTGCACTCCCTTCTTGTCTTTGAACCTGAAATATCGCGCCATCAATGACGGGGTTTCTGGATGTTGAAATCAACCTCTGCCATTCGTCTTCTGCCACAAGATGGTAAGCAGTTCCGAGGCTAGGCATCGGCTTCACGCTCAAAACTTGGCTGCGGATGGTGGTGAAAACATCTTCGAGGCCCATCAAGAATTCGTACACACGTTCTCTCTCAATCTTTTCAGCAAAAAGTTTCGACATATTGCATGAGCACATGCCGCAAGTGCACTTCGACATCGCTAAAATAGTGTCAATTTCATCCCACAACCCTTTAATCTTCGTGTAGTAAGCCGAAACCGACTCCTTGTCTTGTCGAGTTAGAGTGAGGTTTCTCTTTAGTTCATACGCCTTTGGAGCACTCTCTTTCCCAAATCGTTCTTCTAGATCCTCCCAAATTTCTCGTGCCGTCTTTGTGTGCTTGACGCTGTTTCTTATCTCCTTGTCCATTGCAACAACTAACCAGCCTTTTACCATCGCGTTGCAACGCTTCCACACAAGGAGATCTGGGGATTTCTCGTCGGGCATGGGTAAGGAGCCATCTACAAAACTGAATTTGTTTTTTGCGAGCAAGCAATTACTCATCTCTTCTAGCCAATCTCCGTAGTTGCCGTCATTAAGAACATCGGTGACATAAACGTGGCTGGGATTGTCGGACGGCCCTATGTAATAGGGTGACATGAGATCATTGACGAATCTTGCCTTGTCACCATCTTTTGTTGCCATGAGGAAGGAGAGTTACAGTATAGGCCCGAGGAAGTATGCAGAAGCGACGATTAATTGACCAACCGCTCTGGTGCCATGAAGAAAATGGTTTTGGGAAGTATTTTCATTGAACACACCAAACCTGTGTATAAAAAAGCGCGCCTGAGGCGCGCCTCAGATAACCCTCCACCGCCTCTTAGTGTCTGATGCACGCAGGTTCTCCGAAGCGTGCAGGAGGCGCCTGAGGCGAGGTAAGGCGGTTGAGGCGTGCCTAGGCGACGATGCAGGCGCCTCGAGGAGGTGGGTGTTTAAAAACAAAAAATGACTCACTACAGCCGCCGCCCCATCCCTGTGCGCCGCGTCGCCCGTCCCTGCGCGTCTCCTCTATCCTTTCAGAAAGAAGTTTGAGTTTTTAATGTTGCAGCCACCAACAATTTAGGGTTAATTACTTAATTGCAGCCACCAAAATTAGGGTTAGCTTTAATTATTCACTTAGTCCAACTGCCAGCTTATAGGGTTAGATTTAAGAGGGGAAATCTAGAATAGCCAAATTTTAAAATTACATTCACAAAATAGCCACCCTTATGAAAAACTTCAAAAAATAGCCAAAGTACAATTTTTAAGGTTAAAATGTCTAAATCAGGCAATCAAATCTTTTGAATTGTGCGAAATATTTAACGGTTTGCTTTTTTACTAATATAGTATAACACAACTTTATTTTTTATTAATTTTTTGAGTTGTTATGTATTAAAATATAATATTTCTTTGAAAACAATCTGGCAAGATTTCGGTGTTTTGAGATATATCTCGTCTTTGTGAGATATATCTCGTCTAATATTATAACACAACTCTATTTTTTATTAATTTTGATAGTTTCGATGAAATTAAAAAAAAATTGTTTGAAAACAATCCGACTTGCCTTCGGCCTTTTGAAATATATCTCGTCCAATTGGGCAATTTCGGTCAATGGAGATATATCTTGGCCTAGTGAGATTTTTTTCTTATTTTGTTTAAAAAAAATATAATTCGAATCTTTTAATTTTAAAAATTAGAATTAAATAAAATAAATGATAAATAAGTCTCTAATTGGGCAAGATTTCTGTCAATTGAGATATATCTTGGCCAAGTGAGATATATTTCGAATTTTGAATTTTTTAAAAAAATATAAGTCTAGTTTTTTAATTTTAAAAAATAGAATAAATGATAAATAAGTCTCAATTGAGGAAGATTTCGGCGAAATGAGATATATCTTGGTCAAGTTGAGGTATATTTGGATTTTTTTTAAAAATAAATCGAATTTTTTATTTAAATCGGGGCTGGAATAAATCCAGCTTTATTTCGGTCTTCTATTCGGCTTGGATTCCTACCGAATTGAGCTGGATTTCGGTGGTTTTTAAATCCAGCTGGATTTCGGTATCAAATCCAGATATATTTCGAATTTTTATTTTAAATTAAATATAAATTGAGCTGGATATATTTGAATAATTCCAGATATATATTCGGCTTGATTTCCGATCGAATGGAGATGGATTTCGGTTGTTTTAAAATCCAGCTGGAATTCGGTATTATATCCAGATGGATTTGCACAACAACCCCACCTACTTAATTCAATTCGAAACCTAAAAAAAAAAAAAGAAAATTGGGCGTGAAAAAACAGAGGCATTCGGCTGGAATACCACCTTCGAACACAACAAACCCACACCCACGCAGCAAAAATCCGGCCGACCATGTCGGCGGCGCAGGTTAGTATTCCCGGCCTCTTATTTGATTTTATGTGTGCCGCCTGAATGCTGCATTTTTTTTCTAATTTTTTGCTGCTTTTTTTAGATATATGCTTCGTTTTTCAATATGCTTCGATGTTGAATATATGATAGAATTTTTTTTTTTAAAATTATCGTCAATAATACACATGCATGAATTCATGTTTATATGTTTTAGTTTGGTAATGTGAATGTGCTGCTCAATATATGGTTTAGTTTGGTTTTGTGAAGGCTTGTTCATTTGTTTTTAGAAGTAGAGAAAAACACGTAATTAATATAGAACTTTGTAAAATTTGCAGCCACAGTGGATAAGATATGATCTTCATGGATGCAAGGCCAAGACTAATTTCTTCTATAAATGTAAAGTCCTAGATACAATTAATAAGACATTATTTTCTGTTGGAGAACAAGGCTTAGTTGACGAGTTTAGGAACTGGGTTTTCGGTCATTTATTGGGTTGGGCTGATAATGGTCTTAGTTCTTCGCAGTCTTTATTTGAACTTTTTACTCATCAAATTAAATCAAATAATGATGAAGTGTTAAGGTTCCTAGTGTGTGGGCGGGATCTCATGTTTTCACCGAGTGAATTTGCCTTAATAAGTGGTTTTCGATTTGGTACTTCTCGTTTTAATCCTACTGCTAAGAATTCTTTAGATGTTAGTACTGTTTTCCGAGTCTTTTGTGGGGGACAACAACTTAGTGGTAAGGAGCTCTTGGAGCGATTTGAATGCAAAAAGGTTGATACTACCCATAGGCATTTGTACCTTAGGGTTGCAAACATTTTAGCATTTTGGTTTGTTGGGTTGGGATACACTGATAAGAGAAAAATAGAAAATTGGATTTATGTCCTTAGTGAAGATTTAGATGCATGGAACGAATTTCCATGGGGTACATACACATACAAAGCACTTTTGTATTATAGTACGCATGTACCTACTAGTAGGAATGGTGCTGAGAAAGGCTATCATCTTCCTGGACCGTTTTGGGTACTACAGGTATGAAAATCCAACTCTTCACCATTTGATAAATTACTAAATGATTCAAATATAATCTTTAATTTTTTGTTTAATTATTTTGATAGGTTTGGGCATATGAGGTTATTCCACAGTTGGGGCAGGCGTGTGGTAAGATAGTAGACCGTAATGCCCAGCCACGTATGTTGAAGTGGCGTTTTAAACGAGCTAGTATCAAAGATTGGGTAGCTTTCTTTTCTCAACAGGTAATCTACTTATTTGTGAATGTGTATATTTGTTTCAAATTCATTATCTTATTTTATCTTATCTTATCTTATTTCACACTGAAACTTGCAGCTAATTATTTTAAATGCCCTACCTCCTTCTCAATCTGAAATGAATACACTGTACTGGTGATCTGCACAAGGACCGGGCACATTGGGTGTGAATTATGTGGCCCCCATATCGACACAGTCAAGGCCCCTTGATAGAGCATGAGCTTCATGATCAAGAAAATGAAACATCAACACACTCTGAGAGGGTAGAGATTTTAGTTGAGACTGATGATGTTCACAATCTGGTTGAGAATGTGGTTGAGAATGTCGTTGAGAATGAGGCATGGCATGGAGGCGATTATTTCGTGGATGTAGAGGTTGAGCAGCATGAGGCTGTGCAGCATGAGGCTGAGCAGCATGAGACTGAGGAGGAGGAGGAGGATGCCTAGCCACAGACACAGGTAGTGAGGAGGACGAGGAGGAGGAGGAGGAGGAGGAGGAGGAGGAGTGGTAGGCAGACCTCAGATTCATCTTCTGGCGGGGAAGCTCGGAGGCAAGAGAGAGATGATAAGCTATTTGCTCGGGTGAAGCAATTCATATTTGAGGAGCTGGTACCTGGATTCAATGCAAAAATTAATGAGTATGTTAATGAAGCTAGTCATTCATGCCGGCAATCCGATGCTACTACTTCTCAGCCTCAGCCTCAGCCTCAGCCTTCGACTCGGAGTGAAGAGGTATAATTTCAATTAATTTTTTGTAGTATTTGATGTTCTCTTTATGTTGATTTTTTTTATAAAATTGCAGTCTTCTGGTGGTGATGACGAAATTGAGCGAAAGTTCAAAAAGTGTGGACCTATAGGCGTGAAAAAGGATGTGGTGAAAAATTATCGTCAATATAGAGAGTCTGGCAAAAATCAGGTCCGGGTTTCACAGACAAATGGAGCGAAGTTGAGCCAGCTATTTTTTGAAAAACTCGAAGACCTCAACTCAAAAATCTCCGAGGCCCATGTGGATCTATATGTTGACGCCCTCAACATGAAGTTAATTACGAAGAATAAGTACGTTTCACGTACTTGTAATCCAGATTGGGTTCGCGTTGTAAGCTCGAGATTCCAGGTTCGAAATTATTTATTTAAATTAAGTTTTTTATTTGGTACTTTACTTGGCTTAGATTTTAATTGTTATTTTGCTTATGTTTTTTTACAGTCTTTGTTCTTCAAGTCCTGTCCTGTAAATCTTGATCCTCGAAGTAAAGTCCCTACCGTTTCCCCAGAGTTGCTGAATTTCATTAAAGGAGAAGATAGTCCAACTTCTCGAAATTGTTACACGGCTTCAGTTGTAAGTGTTTTAATCATTTGAATTCGAATTTTAAATCACTTTAATCCATTGAAATCATTTTAATCATCTTTTTTTTTTTAAAGTTACTCATGTCATTTCAAGTTGGAGATCATTGGTTGTGTCTGAGGATTGACTTAACTACTTGGACTTGTCATATGTATGATGCCTGCTTGAACAGTCTAACTCCACAGATGATGCGGTATAGAGCGGATAGTGTAAAGCGCATCACAGATCAATTCTACAAGTTTTTACGCGCCGACAATTATTGGGAAGCTAACAAAATAGGTTTGGTAGAAATTGATCGGCCATTGGCTCTCGATTTTACTAAAAATTTCAGTGCTTATGAGGAGTCGAATGAAGCTGTTTATGCTTGCCTTCACATGGACCAGTTGATATGTGGGAGACCGAATCAATACTGGGTTCAAAGGGAAGATATGGAATCAAAATATAGGTTGTTTATGGCATGGTCGATTTTTGACTTGTCATATGATGATAATTAATGATAGTGTAGCATATTGACAATTTTTTTTAATTCGAATTTTTTATTTTTGTAATTTGGATATTTTGGATATTGTTTATTGCTGTTTATGTTTAAGTTAAATTTGATTTCAGACTGCATTTTTTTGGATATTGTTTAATGCTAAATATGTTGAATTTGAATAAGGTTCATATTTTAAAAAAAAATAAAGAAATTGGAAGATAAAATACTTAAAAATTGGGATATATTTCACGGAATATATTTCGCTTAATTGAGATGGATTTCGGTAAATTGGGATATATTTCGATTTTTCGATTTAAAAAAAATTAAGAAATCGGAAGATTTTTTACTTAAAAATTGGGATATATTTCACGGGATATATTTCGCATAATTGAGATGGATTTCAGTAAATTGAGATATATTTCAATTTTTTGATTAAAAAAAATAAAGAAATCGGATGATAAAATACTTAAAAATTGGGA
>JAPKLW010005071.1:0-11380 GCA_026898455.1 Plectranthus barbatus
CAGCTCCTGTGCCTACCAGCACTTGAGTTATTACGGGCATTCTGCCGTAGAGACAGTTACGTTCTTGGGAGAACTAAAACACCCAGCTAGCTGTGGAGGTTGAAGTGACGTGCTCGCACTCCATCAGCTGTGAAGAGTTGAAGAAGGATCCAGGACCGGGAGCGGTTGATCTAGTGAACTGGTGGACGAGGCATTCACCAGCTAGAGATAGATCGTAGGACACCTGTACCTGATTACTCTTAGTGGAATTTCCAGTGCTTCGACTGGAGAGTGGACATAGATCGATTGATCGAACCACTATAAAATCCTTTGTTATTTATCAGCTTTCTGCATTTCATTATTATTTTAAACCCAGCACTCAAGTGCTGGAGTATATCCTGAAACTGATAAATAACTGTGCAAACAAGGTAAAAATATTCTAAGTATTAAGTCACCAGCTGACCAGTTGTCAGCTGCGTACTGAGTAACCAGCACCAGCTGACCAGTTGCCAGTTGTCAGCTGAGTGTAAGTAGCGTGCAAGAAAACAATTAACATTATTTCCGCTGCGTATCGAAACGTGTTATACTCTGAAAAACCGGGACCAACAAGTGGTATCAGGCGCGGTCGGTCTTTCTAGACTGGTCGTACACTGAGTCGCTTAGGACCGAGATCCAAATTTCCTTGCACTCTACTCTTTCTGTCTGTTGATTAGCTCAGGTACACAAGATGAATATCCCAAAGCTGCTCAACTATAATCCGGACAAGCCCGATATATGGCGAAAGAGGTCGCTCATTCAGCTGAAAAGCGTCCATCCGGAGATGAAAGACGTGCTGGAGAAAGGGCCGATCGAGATCACCAAGACAAGGCACCAGTTAGGAGATCAACCAGCCGCTGAGATCCCAAAGCCCCCAGAAGAATGGAACGCTGAAGACAGGAGGCGGAATCAGCTGGACTCCGTTGCTCTCGAGATGATCTTATCATCTCTTCCAGAACTGCTGATGGAGGAAGCCCTCCAATTTGACAGCGCCAAGGCAGTCTGGGACTACCTTGATAGTCTCTGTACGGAGACTGATCAGATGAAGCGCAACAAGTTGCAAGTTGCGGTGGACAAATACGAGTCATTCCAGATGCTGACTGGTGAAACCATCAAGGAGATGGAGGCTAGATTCTATGCCATAGTCAGCGAGCTGAAGTCCTTGGACAAGGAGTACTCGAATGCAGAGCTTAATGCAAAGATCCTGTCAAAGATGCCCAAGGAGGACTGGTTTGTGAAGACCACATCTCTTAAGGAGAATGATCTATCCAAGATGACTCCCAAGGAGCTATTTGCTCAGCTCCAGGCACATGAGTGGGATATCCAAATGGTGAACAAAAATGAAGCCATTCGGACCGTTGGATCTCCCAGCATCAAAACACAAGACGAAGCCTACTTCGTCAAGAGGGATTTCAAGTGGAAGCACAAGAAGCCTTTTCATACTGACAGACCTGCTGGGCAGCACAGCCAGCAGAAAGAGATCCCATCTCCATCGGGATCTAACTCAAAAGGCAGCGAGAGCTCTATCGCAGATCTTGAGCAACAAATGAAGAGACTGGCTGTTCTCCTGGAGAAAGCCAAGTCGAAACAGGGAGTATCTCTTAGCTCAACTGATGGAAAATTCGTCAAGAGAGCTCCCCGCGCTTGTTATCAATGCCAATCCCCTGATCATCTTAAATTTGAATGTCCACAGGTGGATAAAGATGAGCGGGAAAGGCTGAAGAAGCTCTTTGAAGAGCGTGCATCCAAGGCCGTTGCTAGGGCCATGCTGACAAGGACAGAGGTTCCTGATATACCTGACCATGATGATGGAGAATATGCGTCAGATGAAGAGTCAGAAGAGGAAGCGCTACTGGCGCTGATGGTAGCTTTCGGAGAGGAAGCACATGAAGAATGTGCTGACAGTGAGGAGGAACAAGCACTGGCTGCTGACGACCAGGTACAATATGTTCCCTCATTGCACATCATGTCTCCATGCATCCTAGACGATGCTGAGTCGCATTGCTCCGACTCAGAGGTTGTCACTATAGACATTCTTCAACTAGAATTTTTGAAATTTTATGAAATAAAGAATGTCTTGGCTGGCGAAAACACCTCGCTGAAAAATCAAATTTCTGTTTTGACCAATGAGATTGAAAAATCTAGGTCAATCGGTGAAGAGCCAGCCACTCTGAAAAAGACTTACTTTGAATTGCTTCAAAACTTTCAAATTGCAAAAACTGAGCGAGATAATTTTCACAACATCGTTCTGGAGCAAGAAAATAAAATAAATTTTTTGAATAAAGGCTCCAAGGATTTGGAAAAGGCTCTAAGTCATTGGAGAAAGCCGACTGATAAGTCCGGGTTGGGATTTATAAAGGATTTGAGCAAAAACCAACCCGAACAAATCAATGCTGGCAAGGGTAAGGGCAAACTGGTAAATGCATCAGCACCAGCTGGTAATACCAGTCAGTCCCGTATGGCTAATCAGCACAGGAATAATAAGACCAGATACATAGGTGAGTCATCACGACAAAAACCTCAACTGGCAAAATCCTCTGCTGACAGGACGCCAGCACACCCTAAGACGCAGACTAAGCCGAATAATTCTAAGGCAATGAAGTCAGCGTCAGCTACCAGTGGAATCCGACAGCCAGCACCAGCTGTCAAGAGAATCCACGCACAACCTCGTAAGTATGCCAGTCACCAGCATACTTACAAGGGATCCAAATCTCAGAGTAACTCTGAGAGAAGGATATTACCTGATAGGAGGAATACCTATCAGAGGCCTGAGCCCAATCACAAGTTTTCTCAAAGGGCTGTGAAGGCTAGCCATGGTGGTCCACACTTCCAGAGACCACGAAGGCAACACACAGAACCGGAAAAATATTTCTGAAGCTCTCAGCGGAAGCGTACTTCCAAAGGAGATACACACACAGCCACACCTTCCCAAACCAATCTCATGCATTATCTCAAAAGGAAGGGAAAGGCTGCTAATGATGTCAGCAAGGGTAAAACCAAGCTGAAAATCACTCAAGTCTGGATTCCGAAAGGAATTATCCAACGATCTAACCCTGCAGGACCCGCAGATGATCGGGGACCTAAATAAATTCTTTATTTTTCTTGCAGGTACAGGATCATGCAACACAGCTTCAGAGGTCGAGAGAGTGGATCTTAGATAGTGGGTGTTCAGCTCACATGACTAGTGAAGAGGATTTGTTTGCAGATCTCATCAAGGTCAAAGGACCTCCAGTTATTTTCGGTGATAACTCTAAGGGCAGAGTTATCAGCAAGGGCTGCATCGAGAAGGACGATGTCAGAATTATAAATGTATCCCTTGTTACCTCTCTCAAGCACAACCTCCTGAGTATCAGTCAACTGTGCGATAGTGGCTACACAGTTCACTTTGGGAAATCAGAATGCCAGATCAAGGACGAGATGACTGGCGAGACCAAGTTGAGAGGTATTCGGAAAGGAGGACTTTATACTGTCGACTGGCAGAGTGGGAAGCCAGATTCATGCTTCGTGGCCACCAGTACTATGGAAACTGGCTGTGGCACAAAAGGTTGAGTCATCTGAATTTCAGAACTATCAACTACCTGGCCAAGCATGATCTTGTGGAAGGACTTCCCAAGGGAGGATTCAAGAAGGAAGGGATTTGCAAAGCATGCCAGCAGGGCAAGCAAACTAAGAAGTCTTTCAAGAACCAGTCGCCAGTCTGCCCCAGTACCAGTCGGGTACTCGAGTTGCTACATATGGACCTCTTTGGACCAGTAGCACCTCAAACCATTGGAGGAAGACGTTATTCGCTGGTGGTAGTCGATGACTACTCGCGCTATACATGGGCAAAGCTTCTCAGATCCAAGGATGAAGTGAAAGTCATTCTTCCAGATTTGATTGTCAAAGCACAGAAACAGAGAGAAGCTACTGTAAAGCGGATACGATCAGACAATGGGACAGAATTCTGCAACAGTCTGCTGATGGATTTTTGCGCGGAAGCCGGCATTAAGCATGAAAGATCTGCACCAAGGCAACCGCAGCAGAATGGACTGGCAGAACGTAGGAACAGGACGCTGAAAGAAGCAGTCCGGTCCATGCTGGCAGAATCCGGCTTAGGACAGAGTTTTTGGGGAGAAGCGTTGGTGACGGCTTGCTATACTCAGAATAGAAGCGGGATCAACGACAGACTCCAGAAAACTCCCTACGAAGTTTACTTTGGTCGTAAGCCTTCTCTAGCTCATCTCCGTGCTTTCGGTTCACCATGTTATATCCATAATAATGGTAAGTCGAAGTTAAATGCTTTTTCGCCTAAAGCTGATGAGGGTGTCCTTGTTGGATATGGACATCCCTCTCACAAGGGCTATAGAGTATTTAACAAGACCACCAAACTTGTGGAAATAACATGCAATGTTGTTTTTGATGAAGCTACTTTAGTGCGCAGGACATTACGACAACTGGCTGAAGATGTTCCTGAGGTCAATGATGTCGTTGATCAGTTGGGCAGGAATTCTTCCAATGCTCAACCAACTGGTTTGACTAGACCTATGACTGGATCATCTTCACAACCAGTATCCTCGGTTGCCCATCAGCAATCCGGGAGGGTCGGTGATGCAATTGACCTTGCTGAGACCTTACACTCAATCTCCTTGAGTGGAACTGGCAATAATCCAGGGGGAACTCCGTCTGGAATTTTCGAACCAGAAATAGCTGATGAACCAGCTGGAGTGGATGCACCAGCTGACGGTGTAATTATCGCCGAAGGATCAGGAGATCAGTCAGAGAGTGAAGCTGACGAAGAGACTGTTCCAACTGGTGAAGGTCAACCACCAGTTGCAATTGCTGCTCCGACTGGTGAAGTTCAGGAAGCACCAGTCATCAGGACAGAAGAACCAACGCCAGCAGATTCTCATCTTCCCAAATGGTTGAGAAATCACCCATCCGATGCTATTCTCGGTGATCCAGAAGGTTCTGTTCAGACTCGACACGGCAGTGCGCTCCTGACTTGTTTTATTTCTCAAGAGGAACCTACTTCCATAGGAGTTGCGCTAGAATCTGCCGATTGGATTAATGCCATGCAAGAAGAGCTTGCGGAATTCACTCGCAACAATGTTTGGGACTTGGTAGAGAGACCATCACATCAGTCAGTGATTGGCACCAAGTGGGTTTTCAAGAACAAGCGAGATGAGAATGGCATTGTAATCAGAAACAAAGCTCATTTAGTCGCCAAAGGTTACAAGCAGTGTGAAGGCATCGACTTCGATGAGACCTTCGCACCAGTTGCAAGAATGGAGGCGATACGGCTGTTCCTTGCATATGCAGCGTATCATGGTTTCACGGTATTCCAGATGGACGTGAAGAGCGCCTTCTTGAATGGCGAGCTAAAGGAGGAAGTATATGTCGAACAACCTCCAGGCTTTGAAATAGGCACCAAAGTGTACAAGCTGAGAAAGGCCCTGTATGGATTGAAACAGGCGCCCAGGGCTTGGTACGAGACACTGTCACAATTCCTAATCAGTAATGGATTTCGGAAAGGGAAGATCGACAGGACTCTCTTCATCATCAAGGATGCTGATGATATGCTAATGGTGCAGATATATGTCGATGACATTATATTCGGGTCAAAGAATATGTCACTCTGTGAGAAGTTTTCTCAACTGATGCAGAACTCATTTCAGATGAGTATGATGGGCAAATTAACATACTTCCTAGGACTCCAGGTCCAGCAGTCAGCTTATGGGATTTTCATTAATCAGCGGAAGTATGCCAAGGACCTAATTCAGAAATATTGCCCAGAGAAGACTAAGGCTCTCAGAATACCGATGAGCACCAGTTGCCAGATCTTTCTTGATGAAGAAGGAGAATCAGTTGATCCTTCCAGCTACAGAGGTATTATTGGATCACTTCTCTATCTGACAGCCAGCAGACCCGACATTTCATACTCAGTCGGAGTGTGTGCCAGATATCAAGCCAATCCAAAGAAGTCACACATGGAAGCTGCTAGGAGAATAGTAAAATACCTCAAAGGAACTGAATCACTTGGCTTATGGTACCCCAGGAATGATGAGCTTACACTCATTGGGTATTCAGATTCAGATTTTGCTGGATGCCGTATAGATAGAAAAAGTACCAGTGGTACGTGTCAGTTTCTAGGACACAAGTTAATCAGCTGGTTTAGCAAGAAGCAACACTCAGTTGCTACATCTACTACTGAGGCTGAATATGTTGCCGCTGCCAGTTGCTGTGCTCAAATTCTCTGGATCAAGCAACAACTGGAAGACTATGAAGTGGACACTGGTTGTGTACCCATCTATTGCGACAACAGCAGCGCTATGTGCATAACGAAGAATCCGGTTCATCACTCTAGGACCAAGCACATAGACATCCGACATCACTTCATACGTGATCATGTCGAGAAGAAGGATATCAGCGTAGAGTACATCAGAACCGATGATCAACTGGCTGATATCTTTACCAAACCTTTGCCAGAAGCAAGATTCAAGGAGTTGTGCATCAAACTCGGTCTTATGGAGATTGATGCGAGCCCTAATGTTGAGGAAGAATGAGTCCCAGCTCTCATTCCGTTCTTGATTTTCTGAAGGATGCTGATTAAGACTAAGTCCAAGCTCTTAGTCTTCCTGTTTTCTTTAGTGGTAGCTCGAAACCACAGATGGTATCTACTGGCAAAACTTATTCCACAAACAACGAAGGAAATGAGTCCCAGCTCTCATTTCGAATTTGCCAGCAGTCATGCACCATCAGTCGAAGTCAAATTGGGTCCCAGCTCCCAATTCCAAGCAATGATGAAGTAGTGAAGTGAAGATTATGCGGAATGAATTGAGTCCAAGCTCTCAATTCTTTTAATCTTTCAAGTTGTCAGCAGACAACTGGTGATATATCAACGACTGGTGAAAATTGAGTCCAAGCTCTCAATTTGTCCAAGTACACGGGAACCAGTTGTGAGTATCAGTTGTCAACTGGTAAAAAGGCCATACTGGCAGGGGGAAGTATGCGACTGGCGTATACCACTGATGACCAGGTATTCTACTGATGACCAGTTGAGTCCCAGTTCTCAACTGACGTTCTCTTGAAGTCCAAGAGTCGTGCCAGCTGTCGCAGAAATGGCGGGAAAGGTTTAAGATTGGTATTGCGTGTGCATATCTTCGAATTTAATGCGGCATTTAATGCCACATTTAATGTGCACAGTGACTGCGCAGTCAAAAGCACTCTCGCGACCAATCAGCGTGTGCCATGTCAGCTACACGCTCCATCCCACGTCAGCACGACCACGCACGTCGCCACAGGGAATCGTGCCTGCTGATGACCGTCGATCCTCACTTTTGACGAATTCATCTCGTCCATCCATCCCAGCATGGCACCAGTATAAATAGCCTTCATTCATGAACGGGAAAACTCTTATCATTCCTTCATATTTTCCGAACATATTTTCCGTTCATCTTCCTTAATCTTTCCAAACACTTATTCCCTGGAAATATGGCATCTTCATCCAAACCCGCTGCTGATAAATCATCTTCTTCTACTGAATCCCTAGATTTACCATTAGCCGAATCACATATGCCAACCTTCACTGGCATTGTAAAAGAAGAAGATATAGATTATACCTATCCTTTCAGCAAGCTCGTCTCGCTGAATAAAGCAGCCACCCGCCATATCCTCTCTCACGCACAGATACGCACAGCCCAAGTCCAGAAGGAGAAGATCTTGAATGACAAGTTGGCCGAGAAGCATTTCGGCGAGGAGCTGATGGAGATGATCGACCACGAGCAGCTCCGCCCGTATTTTAAGGCGACTCCCAGGACCTTCCACCCACATCTGGTCGCCGAGTTCTATGCTCGCGCGGTGATTGCTGACGACAGGAAATCCTTCACCACGTCGGTGTTCGGACACCTGATCACCATCGATGTAGAGTACCTCTTTGGGCTGAGGAGTACTGGCGAGGAGGTGGCGACGTACTTCAAGGACGATACGGTGGAGTTCAGGCGGAGGTGGACAGAATGGAAGAAGGAGGGGGTGACTGTCTTCAAAACTGGCATGAAGAAGTCAGAGATGCAAGATTACTGGCAGATGGTATGCGACATTGTTGTGCGCATGCTCCAGTGTGAAGTCGGCTCCTATGCCGAACTAAGCCTGAAGAAATTATCCATTATGTGCGCGCTGGAGGACGGCATATATGGCAACTGGGCCGAGTTCATCTTCGGCCGGTTGCTGGAGAATGTAGAGAAGAATAGTACGGTGAAGGCTGAAGGCAAGTTTCTCCACGCAGTGTCTTTTGGCCTGCGCATCAGCCATATTCTGGAAGTGGAGATGGGAGACCGGATCGACCGAGGGGAGCAACTGGTCGGATCCGACTTTATCCCAGTCACCAAGGTCAAACTGGCTGTCCCCGACTACAAGAAGCCACGTCGGCTGAAGGGGAAGACGGCTGTGGACCCCAATGAGTCTGTTTCTGAAGAAGATGCAGAACAGACATGGGAGGAAGTACCAGCGGTGGCTCTCCCAATGCCAGCTGCGGTCAAGGATGAGCTGAAAAGGAAGCTAGAGGTTGAATCCTTATTCACCTCTATGGAAGAAGCTGTGGCTAAGGCAACCGGCATACATCCTCGGGCATCAGCACAAGTGCCAGCCCCCAGGCCCCCTTCAACAAAGAAACCAAAGACCCACCAGCGCCAGCAGCCCCAGCCAGCTGCTGCCCATGACCCTGCGTCAGGGAAGATCTCAATTCCAGTCAAGAAGTCCGTCTTGGGACTGACTGAGGAGGAGACCATCGAGAAGATGACCCGAAAGAGGAAGAGGGTCCAGACGAGAGCTCAGAAACTGGTGGAGCAAGCCAAGAAGGAGCAACAAGCTTCCATTGTGAGGAAGAAGCAGGCTCAGGCAAGGCTGAAGGCCTTGGCCGACCAGCGGAAAAGGGAGGCTGAGCTGGCAGCCCGCGATGAAGCCTTCGCAAAGATAAAGGCTGAGCATGATTCTCAACGTCAGGCGCAACTGGCGGAGCAAGTGCATCAGGTGGCAAAGGGAAAATGGGGAGTTGCCCAAACTTCAAGTGACATGCCACCAGCACCAGCTCCAGGCCAGATCCTCTCTGAAGAATCCTTCACGCGCCTGATGGTCATGGGAGCTGAGGAGGACGTACTATCTCTAGTAGATATGTACAAGCCTGAGGAGGATGTGCCTCAAGTCCCTCCACCCGCGCAAGGGGGTGGTGGAGGTGAATCTGAAGACCCACTGGCCGCGCAAGGGGGTGCCAGTGGAGGAGTTGTAGAGCGGGCGACCACCCCGGAAAAACTGGCGAGTTTCTCTGATGATGAAGAAATGCCAAGGGCTGAGGAGCCAGCTGCTCCAGCTGAGGAGGTGATACATCACTCCATGGTGCAGAGGATGGAGCCCAGGGATCTATTCCCTAATTTTGAAGACGTGGCTCGTCATCCTGCCAGTCGTCCAACTCCTTCAGAAGCTTCTACATCTTCTGGGCGACCAGCAGCATCCTCCCCAGCGCCAGCACGACATGTGCGAAATGAAAGGAGGCCATACATGCTCTGTATCCATGAGCACCAACTGATCGATGAAGACATCTTCCGCTCGAGGGCGACAGGGGTACATCGGTGGGAGCACCGCGGGGCGATGGCGTTTCAAAATTCACGAGTGCCTGAGCCATCAGCATTCAATATCATCCCCATCAGCGGACTCCCCCACCAGTCGGTATACGCTTCGAGGATCTATGACTGGTGTCTGCCCCTGCAGCCGATGGAGTACTTCAATTCCACTCTCTATGAGTATGCTGAAAACATCACGGCGGAGGTGGAGAATGTCGTTGATGACGAGATAATAACCAGCTACCGAGGACTGTGGAGGGTGAATCCGGAACTATTTCTGGAGTTCCGGCGGTGGAGGATCTTCGACCTGTGCCAGCGCCAGCTGACAGTAGAGAAATGCGTTGTTCTGTATGCCAGGCTAGGGCTTGGTTACTGGAGATCAGAGGAGGCGTGGGCGAATGCATTCATGGATTCTGATCCTGAAAGTCACCAGCAGCTGTCTACCAGGCGAATCAAGCGCCGTTTGAGGAAAATTGAAGAATTCAGACAGCTGACTGGGACTTCCGGCCTCCCTAGGCCAAAAATGGTTAAGCTACCATTCCTCCAGTTCCAGCCCACCAGCCGTGGATACCAGCTGATCTACGCGCTCCGCCGCTTGAAGGTCCTCACCGCTCTCCCCCGGATCCCTCCATATTTTGCCATTCTTTTTGACATGGCTGCCAGCGCTCTGCTGGTAGACCACATTGTGGAGGAGGATCCCTCTCGAGGTTGGTGGCTGACCACTGCCGTCCCATCTGTTCCTATGGTTTTGGGCGACCTTGTCCCTTATCATGAGGACTGGCAGCTGGAGGTTTTCACAGCACCACCTATTTTTGTACAAGGCCCGCCAGCACCAGCAGACGTGCTCGCGGAGGAGCCAGCAGCAGCCAAGGTACCAGAGGAGGAGCCAGCCCCAGTGCAGGTACCAGCTGCGTCTATTCCAGGGATGGCTGATACCGCAACTGATGTGCCTTCCACTTCCATGGAAGTATCAGCGCAGCCACTCTCAGAAATTCATCCTCCTGCGCAACTTCTTGCCTATATCGACGCCAGGATGGATCAACGCTTCGCCACTTTCCAAGCCGATGTAGCGCAGCAAATGGAGTCCGTCACCGCCGGTGTTGCCACCTTTTTGGCGCGGATCCAAGAGGGGGAAAGTGCGCGAGCACTGGTTGAAGAAGAGAGGGCCAGAATCGTTGAGGAGGAGAGACGCCTTACAGCCGAAGAAAGGCGAATTGCTGCTGAAGAAAGGCGGAAGAGAGATCAAGAAATGGCCGAACTTACTGCGATCCTGAGGTCCATCACCAATGCTCGGACTCAGACACCAGGATCATCCTCCAAGCCATAGTCTACTCTCTTTATGTTTTTGTAAGTAAATCTGTTAGACTAGTCAGTTATCATTCATTGTACATGTAATTGCTAAATCTCTAATGGAATGTTAACTGACAAGTTGATGACAATCTCTTATTGTCCAACAATTGTCTAAGTTTTTACTTACCAGCTGAATTTACACATCCAGTGTAATCAGCACCAGCACTCATCTTGCATGTTAAATTTATTTACATGCTTATTTGCTCTGATCTTAATTTCCATATTTTTAAACGAGCAATATCTTTCCTAGGTTGAGGGGGAAGATTTCTTTTAGTTAGAGCTGATGTTGAGGAAGTAATTTCATGGGTTTAGATCTGATAGGTTCCACTTGTAAAACCCTGAAATCCTTTGTAACTTTCCTCATCAGCTGAGTGCTCGCTGGTTAGGCTTTGATCGCACCAAAAAGGGGGAAATTGTTGGGAAAT
>JAPKLW010005071.1:11390-22770 GCA_026898455.1 Plectranthus barbatus
CAGCTCCTGTGCCTACCAGCACTTGAGTTATTACGGGCATTCTGCCGTAGAGACAGTTACGTTCTTGGGAGAACTAAAACACCCAGCTAGCTGTGGAGGTTGAAGTGACGTGCTCGCACTCCATCAGCTGTGAAGAGTTGAAGAAGGATCCAGGACCGGGAGCGGTTGATCTAGTGAACTGGTGGACGAGGCATTCACCAGCTAGAGATAGATCGTAGGACACCTGTACCTGATTACTCTTAGTGGAATTTCCAGTGCTTCGACTGGAGAGTGGACATAGATCGATTGATCGAACCACTATAAAATCCTTTGTTATTTATCAGCTTTCTGCATTTCATTATTATTTTAAACCCAGCACTCAAGTGCTGGAGTATATCCTGAAACTGATAAATAACTGTGCAAACAAGGTAAAAATATTCTAAGTATTAAGTCACCAGCTGACCAGTTGTCAGCTGCGTACTGAGTAACCAGCACCAGCTGACCAGTTGCCAGTTGTCAGCTGAGTGTAAGTAGCGTGCAAGAAAACAATTAACATTATTTCCGCTGCGTATCGAAACGTGTTATACTCTGAAAAACCGGGACCAACAAGTGGTATCAGGCGCGGTCGGTCTTTCTAGACTGGTCGTACACTGAGTCGCTTAGGACCGAGATCCAAATTTCCTTGCACTCTACTCTTTCTGTCTGTTGATTAGCTCAGGTACACAAGATGAATATCCCAAAGCTGCTCAACTATAATCCGGACAAGCCCGATATATGGCGAAAGAGGTCGCTCATTCAGCTGAAAAGCGTCCATCCGGAGATGAAAGACGTGCTGGAGAAAGGGCCGATCGAGATCACCAAGACAAGGCACCAGTTAGGAGATCAACCAGCCGCTGAGATCCCAAAGCCCCCAGAAGAATGGAACGCTGAAGACAGGAGGCGGAATCAGCTGGACTCCGTTGCTCTCGAGATGATCTTATCATCTCTTCCAGAACTGCTGATGGAGGAAGCCCTCCAATTTGACAGCGCCAAGGCAGTCTGGGACTACCTTGATAGTCTCTGTACGGAGACTGATCAGATGAAGCGCAACAAGTTGCAAGTTGCGGTGGACAAATACGAGTCATTCCAGATGCTGACTGGTGAAACCATCAAGGAGATGGAGGCTAGATTCTATGCCATAGTCAGCGAGCTGAAGTCCTTGGACAAGGAGTACTCGAATGCAGAGCTTAATGCAAAGATCCTGTCAAAGATGCCCAAGGAGGACTGGTTTGTGAAGACCACATCTCTTAAGGAGAATGATCTATCCAAGATGACTCCCAAGGAGCTATTTGCTCAGCTCCAGGCACATGAGTGGGATATCCAAATGGTGAACAAAAATGAAGCCATTCGGACCGTTGGATCTCCCAGCATCAAAACACAAGACGAAGCCTACTTCGTCAAGAGGGATTTCAAGTGGAAGCACAAGAAGCCTTTTCATACTGACAGACCTGCTGGGCAGCACAGCCAGCAGAAAGAGATCCCATCTCCATCGGGATCTAACTCAAAAGGCAGCGAGAGCTCTATCGCAGATCTTGAGCAACAAATGAAGAGACTGGCTGTTCTCCTGGAGAAAGCCAAGTCGAAACAGGGAGTATCTCTTAGCTCAACTGATGGAAAATTCGTCAAGAGAGCTCCCCGCGCTTGTTATCAATGCCAATCCCCTGATCATCTTAAATTTGAATGTCCACAGGTGGATAAAGATGAGCGGGAAAGGCTGAAGAAGCTCTTTGAAGAGCGTGCATCCAAGGCCGTTGCTAGGGCCATGCTGACAAGGACAGAGGTTCCTGATATACCTGACCATGATGATGGAGAATATGCGTCAGATGAAGAGTCAGAAGAGGAAGCGCTACTGGCGCTGATGGTAGCTTTCGGAGAGGAAGCACATGAAGAATGTGCTGACAGTGAGGAGGAACAAGCACTGGCTGCTGACGACCAGGTACAATATGTTCCCTCATTGCACATCATGTCTCCATGCATCCTAGACGATGCTGAGTCGCATTGCTCCGACTCAGAGGTTGTCACTATAGACATTCTTCAACTAGAATTTTTGAAATTTTATGAAATAAAGAATGTCTTGGCTGGCGAAAACACCTCGCTGAAAAATCAAATTTCTGTTTTGACCAATGAGATTGAAAAATCTAGGTCAATCGGTGAAGAGCCAGCCACTCTGAAAAAGACTTACTTTGAATTGCTTCAAAACTTTCAAATTGCAAAAACTGAGCGAGATAATTTTCACAACATCGTTCTGGAGCAAGAAAATAAAATAAATTTTTTGAATAAAGGCTCCAAGGATTTGGAAAAGGCTCTAAGTCATTGGAGAAAGCCGACTGATAAGTCCGGGTTGGGATTTATAAAGGATTTGAGCAAAAACCAACCCGAACAAATCAATGCTGGCAAGGGTAAGGGCAAACTGGTAAATGCATCAGCACCAGCTGGTAATACCAGTCAGTCCCGTATGGCTAATCAGCACAGGAATAATAAGACCAGATACATAGGTGAGTCATCACGACAAAAACCTCAACTGGCAAAATCCTCTGCTGACAGGACGCCAGCACACCCTAAGACGCAGACTAAGCCGAATAATTCTAAGGCAATGAAGTCAGCGTCAGCTACCAGTGGAATCCGACAGCCAGCACCAGCTGTCAAGAGAATCCACGCACAACCTCGTAAGTATGCCAGTCACCAGCATACTTACAAGGGATCCAAATCTCAGAGTAACTCTGAGAGAAGGATATTACCTGATAGGAGGAATACCTATCAGAGGCCTGAGCCCAATCACAAGTTTTCTCAAAGGGCTGTGAAGGCTAGCCATGGTGGTCCACACTTCCAGAGACCACGAAGGCAACACACAGAACCGGAAAAATATTTCTGAAGCTCTCAGCGGAAGCGTACTTCCAAAGGAGATACACACACAGCCACACCTTCCCAAACCAATCTCATGCATTATCTCAAAAGGAAGGGAAAGGCTGCTAATGATGTCAGCAAGGGTAAAACCAAGCTGAAAATCACTCAAGTCTGGATTCCGAAAGGAATTATCCAACGATCTAACCCTGCAGGACCCGCAGATGATCGGGGACCTAAATAAATTCTTTATTTTTCTTGCAGGTACAGGATCATGCAACACAGCTTCAGAGGTCGAGAGAGTGGATCTTAGATAGTGGGTGTTCAGCTCACATGACTAGTGAAGAGGATTTGTTTGCAGATCTCATCAAGGTCAAAGGACCTCCAGTTATTTTCGGTGATAACTCTAAGGGCAGAGTTATCAGCAAGGGCTGCATCGAGAAGGACGATGTCAGAATTATAAATGTATCCCTTGTTACCTCTCTCAAGCACAACCTCCTGAGTATCAGTCAACTGTGCGATAGTGGCTACACAGTTCACTTTGGGAAATCAGAATGCCAGATCAAGGACGAGATGACTGGCGAGACCAAGTTGAGAGGTATTCGGAAAGGAGGACTTTATACTGTCGACTGGCAGAGTGGGAAGCCAGATTCATGCTTCGTGGCCACCAGTACTATGGAAACTGGCTGTGGCACAAAAGGTTGAGTCATCTGAATTTCAGAACTATCAACTACCTGGCCAAGCATGATCTTGTGGAAGGACTTCCCAAGGGAGGATTCAAGAAGGAAGGGATTTGCAAAGCATGCCAGCAGGGCAAGCAAACTAAGAAGTCTTTCAAGAACCAGTCGCCAGTCTGCCCCAGTACCAGTCGGGTACTCGAGTTGCTACATATGGACCTCTTTGGACCAGTAGCACCTCAAACCATTGGAGGAAGACGTTATTCGCTGGTGGTAGTCGATGACTACTCGCGCTATACATGGGCAAAGCTTCTCAGATCCAAGGATGAAGTGAAAGTCATTCTTCCAGATTTGATTGTCAAAGCACAGAAACAGAGAGAAGCTACTGTAAAGCGGATACGATCAGACAATGGGACAGAATTCTGCAACAGTCTGCTGATGGATTTTTGCGCGGAAGCCGGCATTAAGCATGAAAGATCTGCACCAAGGCAACCGCAGCAGAATGGACTGGCAGAACGTAGGAACAGGACGCTGAAAGAAGCAGTCCGGTCCATGCTGGCAGAATCCGGCTTAGGACAGAGTTTTTGGGGAGAAGCGTTGGTGACGGCTTGCTATACTCAGAATAGAAGCGGGATCAACGACAGACTCCAGAAAACTCCCTACGAAGTTTACTTTGGTCGTAAGCCTTCTCTAGCTCATCTCCGTGCTTTCGGTTCACCATGTTATATCCATAATAATGGTAAGTCGAAGTTAAATGCTTTTTCGCCTAAAGCTGATGAGGGTGTCCTTGTTGGATATGGACATCCCTCTCACAAGGGCTATAGAGTATTTAACAAGACCACCAAACTTGTGGAAATAACATGCAATGTTGTTTTTGATGAAGCTACTTTAGTGCGCAGGACATTACGACAACTGGCTGAAGATGTTCCTGAGGTCAATGATGTCGTTGATCAGTTGGGCAGGAATTCTTCCAATGCTCAACCAACTGGTTTGACTAGACCTATGACTGGATCATCTTCACAACCAGTATCCTCGGTTGCCCATCAGCAATCCGGGAGGGTCGGTGATGCAATTGACCTTGCTGAGACCTTACACTCAATCTCCTTGAGTGGAACTGGCAATAATCCAGGGGGAACTCCGTCTGGAATTTTCGAACCAGAAATAGCTGATGAACCAGCTGGAGTGGATGCACCAGCTGACGGTGTAATTATCGCCGAAGGATCAGGAGATCAGTCAGAGAGTGAAGCTGACGAAGAGACTGTTCCAACTGGTGAAGGTCAACCACCAGTTGCAATTGCTGCTCCGACTGGTGAAGTTCAGGAAGCACCAGTCATCAGGACAGAAGAACCAACGCCAGCAGATTCTCATCTTCCCAAATGGTTGAGAAATCACCCATCCGATGCTATTCTCGGTGATCCAGAAGGTTCTGTTCAGACTCGACACGGCAGTGCGCTCCTGACTTGTTTTATTTCTCAAGAGGAACCTACTTCCATAGGAGTTGCGCTAGAATCTGCCGATTGGATTAATGCCATGCAAGAAGAGCTTGCGGAATTCACTCGCAACAATGTTTGGGACTTGGTAGAGAGACCATCACATCAGTCAGTGATTGGCACCAAGTGGGTTTTCAAGAACAAGCGAGATGAGAATGGCATTGTAATCAGAAACAAAGCTCATTTAGTCGCCAAAGGTTACAAGCAGTGTGAAGGCATCGACTTCGATGAGACCTTCGCACCAGTTGCAAGAATGGAGGCGATACGGCTGTTCCTTGCATATGCAGCGTATCATGGTTTCACGGTATTCCAGATGGACGTGAAGAGCGCCTTCTTGAATGGCGAGCTAAAGGAGGAAGTATATGTCGAACAACCTCCAGGCTTTGAAATAGGCACCAAAGTGTACAAGCTGAGAAAGGCCCTGTATGGATTGAAACAGGCGCCCAGGGCTTGGTACGAGACACTGTCACAATTCCTAATCAGTAATGGATTTCGGAAAGGGAAGATCGACAGGACTCTCTTCATCATCAAGGATGCTGATGATATGCTAATGGTGCAGATATATGTCGATGACATTATATTCGGGTCAAAGAATATGTCACTCTGTGAGAAGTTTTCTCAACTGATGCAGAACTCATTTCAGATGAGTATGATGGGCAAATTAACATACTTCCTAGGACTCCAGGTCCAGCAGTCAGCTTATGGGATTTTCATTAATCAGCGGAAGTATGCCAAGGACCTAATTCAGAAATATTGCCCAGAGAAGACTAAGGCTCTCAGAATACCGATGAGCACCAGTTGCCAGATCTTTCTTGATGAAGAAGGAGAATCAGTTGATCCTTCCAGCTACAGAGGTATTATTGGATCACTTCTCTATCTGACAGCCAGCAGACCCGACATTTCATACTCAGTCGGAGTGTGTGCCAGATATCAAGCCAATCCAAAGAAGTCACACATGGAAGCTGCTAGGAGAATAGTAAAATACCTCAAAGGAACTGAATCACTTGGCTTATGGTACCCCAGGAATGATGAGCTTACACTCATTGGGTATTCAGATTCAGATTTTGCTGGATGCCGTATAGATAGAAAAAGTACCAGTGGTACGTGTCAGTTTCTAGGACACAAGTTAATCAGCTGGTTTAGCAAGAAGCAACACTCAGTTGCTACATCTACTACTGAGGCTGAATATGTTGCCGCTGCCAGTTGCTGTGCTCAAATTCTCTGGATCAAGCAACAACTGGAAGACTATGAAGTGGACACTGGTTGTGTACCCATCTATTGCGACAACAGCAGCGCTATGTGCATAACGAAGAATCCGGTTCATCACTCTAGGACCAAGCACATAGACATCCGACATCACTTCATACGTGATCATGTCGAGAAGAAGGATATCAGCGTAGAGTACATCAGAACCGATGATCAACTGGCTGATATCTTTACCAAACCTTTGCCAGAAGCAAGATTCAAGGAGTTGTGCATCAAACTCGGTCTTATGGAGATTGATGCGAGCCCTAATGTTGAGGAAGAATGAGTCCCAGCTCTCATTCCGTTCTTGATTTTCTGAAGGATGCTGATTAAGACTAAGTCCAAGCTCTTAGTCTTCCTGTTTTCTTTAGTGGTAGCTCGAAACCACAGATGGTATCTACTGGCAAAACTTATTCCACAAACAACGAAGGAAATGAGTCCCAGCTCTCATTTCGAATTTGCCAGCAGTCATGCACCATCAGTCGAAGTCAAATTGGGTCCCAGCTCCCAATTCCAAGCAATGATGAAGTAGTGAAGTGAAGATTATGCGGAATGAATTGAGTCCAAGCTCTCAATTCTTTTAATCTTTCAAGTTGTCAGCAGACAACTGGTGATATATCAACGACTGGTGAAAATTGAGTCCAAGCTCTCAATTTGTCCAAGTACACGGGAACCAGTTGTGAGTATCAGTTGTCAACTGGTAAAAAGGCCATACTGGCAGGGGGAAGTATGCGACTGGCGTATACCACTGATGACCAGGTATTCTACTGATGACCAGTTGAGTCCCAGTTCTCAACTGACGTTCTCTTGAAGTCCAAGAGTCGTGCCAGCTGTCGCAGAAATGGCGGGAAAGGTTTAAGATTGGTATTGCGTGTGCATATCTTCGAATTTAATGCGGCATTTAATGCCACATTTAATGTGCACAGTGACTGCGCAGTCAAAAGCACTCTCGCGACCAATCAGCGTGTGCCATGTCAGCTACACGCTCCATCCCACGTCAGCACGACCACGCACGTCGCCACAGGGAATCGTGCCTGCTGATGACCGTCGATCCTCACTTTTGACGAATTCATCTCGTCCATCCATCCCAGCATGGCACCAGTATAAATAGCCTTCATTCATGAACGGGAAAACTCTTATCATTCCTTCATATTTTCCGAACATATTTTCCGTTCATCTTCCTTAATCTTTCCAAACACTTATTCCCTGGAAATATGGCATCTTCATCCAAACCCGCTGCTGATAAATCATCTTCTTCTACTGAATCCCTAGATTTACCATTAGCCGAATCACATATGCCAACCTTCACTGGCATTGTAAAAGAAGAAGATATAGATTATACCTATCCTTTCAGCAAGCTCGTCTCGCTGAATAAAGCAGCCACCCGCCATATCCTCTCTCACGCACAGATACGCACAGCCCAAGTCCAGAAGGAGAAGATCTTGAATGACAAGTTGGCCGAGAAGCATTTCGGCGAGGAGCTGATGGAGATGATCGACCACGAGCAGCTCCGCCCGTATTTTAAGGCGACTCCCAGGACCTTCCACCCACATCTGGTCGCCGAGTTCTATGCTCGCGCGGTGATTGCTGACGACAGGAAATCCTTCACCACGTCGGTGTTCGGACACCTGATCACCATCGATGTAGAGTACCTCTTTGGGCTGAGGAGTACTGGCGAGGAGGTGGCGACGTACTTCAAGGACGATACGGTGGAGTTCAGGCGGAGGTGGACAGAATGGAAGAAGGAGGGGGTGACTGTCTTCAAAACTGGCATGAAGAAGTCAGAGATGCAAGATTACTGGCAGATGGTATGCGACATTGTTGTGCGCATGCTCCAGTGTGAAGTCGGCTCCTATGCCGAACTAAGCCTGAAGAAATTATCCATTATGTGCGCGCTGGAGGACGGCATATATGGCAACTGGGCCGAGTTCATCTTCGGCCGGTTGCTGGAGAATGTAGAGAAGAATAGTACGGTGAAGGCTGAAGGCAAGTTTCTCCACGCAGTGTCTTTTGGCCTGCGCATCAGCCATATTCTGGAAGTGGAGATGGGAGACCGGATCGACCGAGGGGAGCAACTGGTCGGATCCGACTTTATCCCAGTCACCAAGGTCAAACTGGCTGTCCCCGACTACAAGAAGCCACGTCGGCTGAAGGGGAAGACGGCTGTGGACCCCAATGAGTCTGTTTCTGAAGAAGATGCAGAACAGACATGGGAGGAAGTACCAGCGGTGGCTCTCCCAATGCCAGCTGCGGTCAAGGATGAGCTGAAAAGGAAGCTAGAGGTTGAATCCTTATTCACCTCTATGGAAGAAGCTGTGGCTAAGGCAACCGGCATACATCCTCGGGCATCAGCACAAGTGCCAGCCCCCAGGCCCCCTTCAACAAAGAAACCAAAGACCCACCAGCGCCAGCAGCCCCAGCCAGCTGCTGCCCATGACCCTGCGTCAGGGAAGATCTCAATTCCAGTCAAGAAGTCCGTCTTGGGACTGACTGAGGAGGAGACCATCGAGAAGATGACCCGAAAGAGGAAGAGGGTCCAGACGAGAGCTCAGAAACTGGTGGAGCAAGCCAAGAAGGAGCAACAAGCTTCCATTGTGAGGAAGAAGCAGGCTCAGGCAAGGCTGAAGGCCTTGGCCGACCAGCGGAAAAGGGAGGCTGAGCTGGCAGCCCGCGATGAAGCCTTCGCAAAGATAAAGGCTGAGCATGATTCTCAACGTCAGGCGCAACTGGCGGAGCAAGTGCATCAGGTGGCAAAGGGAAAATGGGGAGTTGCCCAAACTTCAAGTGACATGCCACCAGCACCAGCTCCAGGCCAGATCCTCTCTGAAGAATCCTTCACGCGCCTGATGGTCATGGGAGCTGAGGAGGACGTACTATCTCTAGTAGATATGTACAAGCCTGAGGAGGATGTGCCTCAAGTCCCTCCACCCGCGCAAGGGGGTGGTGGAGGTGAATCTGAAGACCCACTGGCCGCGCAAGGGGGTGCCAGTGGAGGAGTTGTAGAGCGGGCGACCACCCCGGAAAAACTGGCGAGTTTCTCTGATGATGAAGAAATGCCAAGGGCTGAGGAGCCAGCTGCTCCAGCTGAGGAGGTGATACATCACTCCATGGTGCAGAGGATGGAGCCCAGGGATCTATTCCCTAATTTTGAAGACGTGGCTCGTCATCCTGCCAGTCGTCCAACTCCTTCAGAAGCTTCTACATCTTCTGGGCGACCAGCAGCATCCTCCCCAGCGCCAGCACGACATGTGCGAAATGAAAGGAGGCCATACATGCTCTGTATCCATGAGCACCAACTGATCGATGAAGACATCTTCCGCTCGAGGGCGACAGGGGTACATCGGTGGGAGCACCGCGGGGCGATGGCGTTTCAAAATTCACGAGTGCCTGAGCCATCAGCATTCAATATCATCCCCATCAGCGGACTCCCCCACCAGTCGGTATACGCTTCGAGGATCTATGACTGGTGTCTGCCCCTGCAGCCGATGGAGTACTTCAATTCCACTCTCTATGAGTATGCTGAAAACATCACGGCGGAGGTGGAGAATGTCGTTGATGACGAGATAATAACCAGCTACCGAGGACTGTGGAGGGTGAATCCGGAACTATTTCTGGAGTTCCGGCGGTGGAGGATCTTCGACCTGTGCCAGCGCCAGCTGACAGTAGAGAAATGCGTTGTTCTGTATGCCAGGCTAGGGCTTGGTTACTGGAGATCAGAGGAGGCGTGGGCGAATGCATTCATGGATTCTGATCCTGAAAGTCACCAGCAGCTGTCTACCAGGCGAATCAAGCGCCGTTTGAGGAAAATTGAAGAATTCAGACAGCTGACTGGGACTTCCGGCCTCCCTAGGCCAAAAATGGTTAAGCTACCATTCCTCCAGTTCCAGCCCACCAGCCGTGGATACCAGCTGATCTACGCGCTCCGCCGCTTGAAGGTCCTCACCGCTCTCCCCCGGATCCCTCCATATTTTGCCATTCTTTTTGACATGGCTGCCAGCGCTCTGCTGGTAGACCACATTGTGGAGGAGGATCCCTCTCGAGGTTGGTGGCTGACCACTGCCGTCCCATCTGTTCCTATGGTTTTGGGCGACCTTGTCCCTTATCATGAGGACTGGCAGCTGGAGGTTTTCACAGCACCACCTATTTTTGTACAAGGCCCGCCAGCACCAGCAGACGTGCTCGCGGAGGAGCCAGCAGCAGCCAAGGTACCAGAGGAGGAGCCAGCCCCAGTGCAGGTACCAGCTGCGTCTATTCCAGGGATGGCTGATACCGCAACTGATGTGCCTTCCACTTCCATGGAAGTATCAGCGCAGCCACTCTCAGAAATTCATCCTCCTGCGCAACTTCTTGCCTATATCGACGCCAGGATGGATCAACGCTTCGCCACTTTCCAAGCCGATGTAGCGCAGCAAATGGAGTCCGTCACCGCCGGTGTTGCCACCTTTTTGGCGCGGATCCAAGAGGGGGAAAGTGCGCGAGCACTGGTTGAAGAAGAGAGGGCCAGAATCGTTGAGGAGGAGAGACGCCTTACAGCCGAAGAAAGGCGAATTGCTGCTGAAGAAAGGCGGAAGAGAGATCAAGAAATGGCCGAACTTACTGCGATCCTGAGGTCCATCACCAATGCTCGGACTCAGACACCAGGATCATCCTCCAAGCCATAGTCTACTCTCTTTATGTTTTTGTAAGTAAATCTGTTAGACTAGTCAGTTATCATTCATTGTACATGTAATTGCTAAATCTCTAATGGAATGTTAACTGACAAGTTGATGACAATCTCTTATTGTCCAACAATTGTCTAAGTTTTTACTTACCAGCTGAATTTACACATCCAGTGTAATCAGCACCAGCACTCATCTTGCATGTTAAATTTATTTACATGCTTATTTGCTCTGATCTTAATTTCCATATTTTTAAACGAGCAATATCTTTCCTAGGTTGAGGGGGAAGATTTCTTTTAGTTAGAGCTGATGTTGAGGAAGTAATTTCATGGGTTTAGATCTGATAGGTTCCACTTGTAAAACCCTGAAATCCTTTGTAACTTTCCTCATCAGCTGAGTGCTCGCTGGTTAGGCTTTGATCGCACCAAAAAGGGGGAAATTGTTGGGAAAT
>JAPKLW010005072.1:0-22762 GCA_026898455.1 Plectranthus barbatus
CACGGTGTCGGAGTTTACGAGTACTAAAACACCCACCCCGTGACACTAGAGTAAGAAACCACTTACCTTTCTCCCTCACTTTCACGCAAAGAAATCAAGCAAAAATCACTCTCACAATGGCCGCCTCAATCCCCTCCATCCGCATCCCCACCGTCGCCTCCGCCGCCCTCCCCCGTCCCCCGAAGCCCGACAAACCCAACAACTGGTGGGCCCCGATCCTCGGCTGGTCCTCCGAGCCCGACTACATTACCAACCGGAGCCCCGCTCCCGCCGCCGAATCCGGCCGGATCTCGACCGACAAGAGCCACTTCCGCGGCTGTCTCACGGAGCAGAAGGCGAAGGAGCTGCGGAAGAAGATGATCGAAACGACGACGTTCCACGACATTATGTACCACTCGGCGATCGCCTCCCGTCTTGCCTCCGATCTGTCGGGCGGCCGCGAGGATCGCTCGGTCTGACTGTCCAGCGACGCGCCCCGCGCGATCGTCGGGATCAATCCGTCGACTTTAAATCGGTTTCTTCATTTTCGGTTAGAAAAGAAATGTAAAAATAATATGGTATGTATGCATATGCGGTGCTTTATTAGAATGTGTGCCGTTTTTATGTTTGGATCCATCATCCATGGGGGATTTGCGAATCCCACCCACAATGTAGGATTGTGATTTGGTTGTAATGGATCATATCTTGTTCATGTTCATCTCTCAGATTATGCTGAAAAATTAAATTTCGATATTTCCTTGCAAATGCTGCAATGTTCATTTGGGATCGATCCTCTTCTCACTTACCTAGCTACTTTATTTATTATTTCATTATTGTATTTATGATTTCAATAATTATTATTATACAAATAAGAATTATTATAGTATAAAATATTCGGATTAATATTTATGAAGTAAAAACTGAGATTTGAAAAAAAATAAAAGAAAAAGTAAAGGTTTTTTTTTAAGGTAAAAAAAGTAAAGGTTTCTGATAAAGAAATTATTCGTATTTATTAATTGGATATTAGTTAATTAAAAAATGTTAAATGTTTTGATTAGGTGATATATAAAATTTTCGTATGTTCTACTCATTACTAAAAAATTGTAGCTTTTTCATAATTAATACTACCTCCGTCCCGGATCATTAGTCTTGTTTCATTCCGGCACAGATACCAATGCGGGTGAGATAGAGGAAATTAGTATTTTATTAATGAGTGTGTATTAATTTTCCATTTTAGGAAAGCAAGACTAATGTTTGGGACAGACGAAAAAGGAAAACATGACTAATATTTTGGGACGGAGGGAGTAATAAAATATTAATTTCACCCAACTTATTCAACCCGACACAATTAAATTGAAACGAATGAAATATTAAATAAGAAAAGTAATAATTTTATAATTAAATATACAATAGACATGGAAATGAGAGTTGAGGATATGGCTGACAATTCGTGCGTGTTGGGTCGTTATCGTGTCGTGTCGTGTCATTATTGTGTTTGAGCTTAACGGGTTCGTGTTGGGTTCGTGTCTGAGCTTAACAAGTTCGTGTCGTGTTCGTGCTCATCGTTATCGTGCGTGTTCGTGTCGTGTTATCGTGTCGTATTAAATTTTTTTTGTCCCAAGTATAAAACTGACAATTTTAGTAAGGTTAATTTTTATCGTGTCGGGTCGTTATCGTGTTTGAGCTTAACGGGTTCGTGTCGTGTTCGTGTTTGAGCTTAACGTGTTCGTGTTTGAGCTTAATTTGTTCGTGCTCGCTTTTATCGTGTGTGTTCGTATCGTGTTATCATGTCGTGTCAAAAATTGTCAGCCCTAGTTGAGGATCTTTATTCGACGGTCATTTACCCCTTCCCATTTTTTACTATTCATTCCCTTTCATCAAATTTTTACTATTCATTCCCTTCCATTCATATGATTTATGTTACTTCCTTCCCATTTTGTTAGTTTTTTTTCTGCCCTATTTATTAGTATCGTTTTATAAATTGATAATTTTTTCACACTTACCAATAAATTATTTTTTCCTAGTTTTAATTTACATTTGAATAATCTTGAAAAATAAGAATATTAAATGTTATATAATAAAAAAGAGATATTCATATGTACTTTTGAATAAGTGTAATATTAAAAATTTATTTTAATATACTATTTTGTAAATAATTTTTAATAAATACAAAATCAAACATGATTATATAATCGGAAGGAATGAAGCATAAAAATGAAGTAATTCAATTTGTTACTTTTTTTTTTTTGGAATAAAACTAATCCAATCCAATTTTTAGGAGTTCATTGACATCATGTCATAGCGACAAGAATTTTTTTAATAATAATACATTTATTTACTCACATATTCAAATATTTTTGAGAAAGTTAGAGCACTTAACCTTTTAATCACAGGTAAGGTATTTCACCACTACATTGTAAGTATGGGTGGAAATAGGCCGGGCCAAGGTAAGCTTTGCTCCGATAGGCCTGGACCTGCGAAAAATTTACTAAGTCTGGGCCTAGCCTATTTACTATCATAGGCTTTTATAAAAGGCCTTAGTCTGACCTTTTTAGTGATACAGGTCGGGCTTCAAGCTTACTTGAGGCCTATTTAAGTCTATTCAATAATTTTTTTAAAAAAATATTTGCAAATTAGAAATACATTATTTGTTTTATAAATATTATATATATATATATAACTTAATAAAAATAAGAGAAACTATGTAAATCTATTTCAAACTTGAAATGAGTTCTTGAATCTAATTCGGACTTTAGAATATAAACTACAAGTATAAATATTCAAGTTGAATTAAATAATGAATTTAATTTTTTATATACTATAATAAATATATCTAATAATTATATAATATATTATTTAAGTAGGCCGGCCTGTCAGGCTTGAAAGGCCGGATTTGAAGTCTGACCTAAGCCTGTTTAATTATATAGGTCATTAAAGAAGCCTAAGCCTGACTTTTTTACGAGATAGGCCGAGCCTATGTATGCTTTAAATAGACTGGGCCGTAGACTGTCTAGTAGCCTGACCTATTTTCACCCCAAAGTGTAAGCGAGTGAATAATATAAAAAAGATAGTAAACCCGTATTTTAGATATAGAGTCCGGTGAATTAATTGGTAGTATTATTGTTGTCACATATAAACGAATTAATCATCCTACTAAAATTTTATTATTATATCATTCGTAATTACATTAATATGTAACTATGACAGTAACCAACAATTAATTCCTATATCTTTTAGCATATTAAATATATGTGACATCTACATCAATATGAAATTTAATATGAGTGGAGTTTGCCGTCTATATTCTCTTGGTTGTATCGCAATATAAAGAGGATGTACCCCTATTTCCCAAAGCAAAATACTACATCATCCAAATTTCAGGCGAATATGAATAGTAATTATTATTAGACAATTCTCATCAGTGATCGGACATGACTCAACTATTTAATAAAATATTAATTTTTCTTTCATTCACTATACAATCTACAACATAATATTATTTACATTCCTATTAGTGACCACAATCTAACCTAACTTTTTAATTAAAATATTAATTTCTCTCCCTTCGAATACAATATAAAAATTTAAAACATTTTAAGTTTGTAATTATAGTAAATAAATTATCATGTGCTAAAAAATTATAATTAATTTCACAATAATATATTCAATCTTTAATGAAAATTATAACAATTAATGCAAATTTATTTCTATTTTGTTACTTATTAACATTATAACAATATTTAATTCTATCTAAAGATATAATAATAATAATAATAAAAATAATGACATAGCCATGTATAGATTTAAGGAGACATAATGAAATGGTTACTCTAGTTCAGCAGAGGTAAGAAGGTCGCCACTTTCTCTCGTTTTTAATCTATTTAAATTTAATTTTGTTTTTGTCTTTTATTGTGACCGCTGAGCCGCGGTCACTAGTGTGTATAGTCTTATAAATTGTAGGGGCAGTGACTCAAATTGTATTTTAAGATATATCGTCTCCAACCAAAAATATTAAATTCACACAAAAAATGCAATATCTGTCACATTAAACATGAATTCATCTATAATTGTAAGCACTAAACTCCAATTTAAAAAATATTCTTTAACATATTATTTTTTTACGACTTTTTATATTTATCAAATACTTATAATATATTTATCAGATTTGCAATTTAAATATGTTAATAATTTCAAATAAAATAAATTATTATGGGACGATTATTTATTAAAAATACAAACATTATCAATTGTATATTTATAATTTAATCTTTTTATTAATTTCAAACATATTAAATTATTAAAATAAATAAATTTGATAAATATAGTGAACTTATGGAAACGCAATAAAAGAGTGAAACTTGATGGTATTATTAATTTGGGCTTGAAATATAATAAAACAATGAAACTTCAAGGTAGGGGTGAGCAAAAACCGAACCGGACCGAAAAAACCGACCGAACCGAAGAAATTTGGTCTGTTCGGTTCGGTTTTTAATCGACCGGTTCGGTTTTCGGTTTTGAATTTTAAAAACCGATCATATTCGGTTCGGTTTTCGGTTCCAAGTTTCGGAACCGAAAAAACCGACCGACCGACCGAACCCATTATATAATAATTATAAATTAATATATATATATATATATATATATTATATAATATAATATACTAATAATAATAAAAATAACCTAAAATCAAAAAAATCCCAATTTCCCAATCCCATTCCCCCCCCCACACACGATTCGAAACCCTCGTCCCTCTCCCTCCCTCGACTCCCCTCCTCCGCCCCTGCCCCTCTCGCCCACCGCACCCACTGGCGCCGCTCTCGCCCTGTGACCGGCGCCGTTCTCGACCTCTGCTTGCCTCTCGGCTCTCGCCCTGTTATCGGCGCCGCTCTCGCCCTGTTACCGGCGCCGCTCCGCCCTCTCCGACTCCCCCTTCTCCCTCAGTCACTTGCCACTCCCCCTCTCCCTCAGTCGCGGCCTCCCCCTCCCCCTCTCGCTCAGTCGCTCGCCTGCCCCTCTCGCTCGCACGCCAACAGCCGGCAACATGCTCGCCATCCACCCATCCCTTGTTGCTGCTCCTCACGCACGCACGCTAGCAGCCGACACTCGGTTAGAACCGAACCGACCAAAACCGAACCGAATTATTCGGTTCGGTTGTCGGTTCGGTTGATTGGATGTTCGGTTCGGTTTTCGGTCGGTTCCAACAATGGATTCGGTTCTTTCGGTTTTAAGAATTTTGGTCGGTTCTCAACCGAACCGACCGAATGCACAGCCCTACTTCAAGGGCCTTTGTGTGAAAAGATAAGAAAATTAATAAATAAAAAATGTTGCGTTTGCACAAAACGCAGACGCAATTTAGCGTTATTTTGGAGAGAGAACTGAAAAAACGCAAATTGCATTTTTTTTCTTTAGGATTCAGTTGGTTAGTGAATTTGGACAGATACTGTTTACGCATCCATTAGAGAAGCTCTTAAGAGTAAACTCAATTAAGTTTAATTCGATAAATATTTAATTGATTATAATCTTCTCAAAATCTCAAAAAGATCTTTAAAAAATCACAAAAGAAAGTGGGAATGAATATAAGTAGTCATTTTAGATAAGTGACTATGTTTTAAAGTCATAAGTGTAAAAATAGAGAAAATTCTGAATTATATCCCAACAATTCACAATGAGGGAATTATATCACATTCTATTTCTGTTAGGAGATTATATCTCACACTTTAATTCCGTTAAATAATTTAATCCTCTGTCACTAACGCCGTTAAAAATTTGCCGAGTCACATGTTTATTGCTTATGTGGCATTGATGTGTTTTTTTTTCTTTTTTTTTTAATTGCCTAGTCATATTTTTATATATATAAAAAAAGAAAATTAAAAAAAATCTTACGTTAAAATCTGAAAACAAAAATCGTATTATGAACTAAAAAGAAATAAGGGATTTGGAATTTTGAGTGCACTACATTATTTTACCTAAGATTGTATTTTATTCTCTTTCATTTTTTTTTACATATTTAAATTGTGATTTTAATGGCAAAGTTGAGTGTTATTTCTCATGCTTTCTGCTCACGTTTCTTGATAATTAAAGGCAGTATGCAAAAGCAAAAAATCAAGATTTGGATGTGGATTATATGCTCACTAAATAATAAACATGTCTCATTGGAGAAGGGAACTGTTTTGCCATCTCATTACAAACTGAGGAAATAATGGTTTGACGGATAGAGAATAAGTTAACAAAAAAAAAAAACTTTTTACACCAATTTTGCAGATTAAAAGTGTCGTAGAGATTAAGGAGGCGTTTGGTTTAAGTGTCGGAATCACTATAGGTATGAGTATAGGTATAGGTTTGAAAGTAGAGGGAATGAGTATGGGTTTAACCATTTCAATAAAGATGTTTGGTTTATAACATGGTTTGGGAATCATTTTAAATTTTGATATTTTATTTCTTAATATATTTAGGAAAAAGAATTAAATAATAATAATTAATTTTGTAATAAAAAACCAATAAATAAAATAAAGTAATAAATAATATTACATTTAAATATTTTTCTTTATATTTATTTTATACAATATAAAATTAATACAAGAATAAAAATAGTATAAAATATTATCAAAACATTTTATTATAGAAAATATTTTATTATAACAATATTAAAATATATAGTAATATTAAATTAATAAAATATAATTATAAAATTATTATTAATAATAATTTCTTTAATTTTAAACTAATATTTTTAAAATAATTAATATAATTATACTAATATTATTATATTATTAAAATAATATTTTATTTCATAATTTATATTTAATTAATAATATAATATTAATTATGTAATAAATGATTTTACAAATGTTATTATACTAATAATAAAAATAATAATATTAATAAAGATAATAATATATAATTAAAATAATATTTTAATCATAATTAAGATTCTATTATTATTATATATTTAATTACTAATTTAATATTGTAATATTAATTAAGTAATAAATATTATTATTATGAAATATTTATCTTCTTATTTATCTTATATAATAAAAATATTTTTATTAATATTATAATATTAATTATTATATTATTTGTAATTTGAAAATTTATAGGTTAAAAAATTAAAAAGTTTGGAAATATATATAATAAATCAATTATTATTTCAATTAACTATTCATTAATTTTATATTGAAAAAATATAATTAAAATATTTATAAGTAATCAGAAAATAATATAATAATATTTTTATAAATAAAAAAACTAACATAAAACTTGATTTAAAAAATTAAATAAAAATAATTATAATACTATTATAAATATTAATATTAAAATAATATTAGTAATAAAATATCATAATAATATATAATTACAATAATTATAATTAATATAATACTTCATTACTAATTTAATAATTATATAAAAATACAAGGGTCAGACTAAACAGAATAGTCCATGTATGTTAATTGTTGAATCAGATAATATATTCTTCACACTCCCAACCCTCAACACACAAATAACAACAAACACATCAAAGTAAAATTGACCTTAAACTCATTTTAAATGAAGTCCAACAAACCTTAAATTCCTACTATAATCTTAAGCCACACAAAAACTAATAAAAGTTCATTACACCACTAGCGAGTATCACAAGTTAACAAAACAAAAAAAAAAGTCAAAATTATCACAAGTACGAATTGATTATGCCGGTGGTATATTCCCATCTAAAACTTGAAAACTTTGAATTGCACTTTCATCAACGTGGTGCTTATACACAGTCGTGCGATTTTCTCCGGGGATCTTACATAAATATTTCCAGAATCTCCAACTATTACACCATATCCCCTTCTTGCCTGCAAGTTAATTAAATATGAAAAATAGTTAAAAGCATATAAATTTGCACAAATATTTAAAAAAAAAACATGTTACCTGTCTCATCTCTCCTTACTCAAGGATGTTTGGTCTAGTTTCGTAGGCTACACTAGGAGTTTTTCGTGGTCTTCCCACTTTCCTATTAGAATGTATCTCTGTGGCAGGTTCATGTTGTTGCAGTATTTGCTCTTTGCATGTTCTCACATTATACCCAAGTTATTTGCATCTTGAGTATGCAATTTTGACACCCCTATTCGACAATTTTTTTTTGTCCTTGTCTAAGCTCTGCACTGCTATATTTTCTTCTATTTTTTTGTAATCTACCAGGTGGTGTTACAAAGAAAGGTGGTAGTATAGAAGAGCCTTTCACAGTCGGTCAGTCTTTAGGACCATAAATGGGAGTCAAATAATGCTTATATGTCGTAAGACAATTTATTCAATGGTAGAACTCATCTACAAAGGTAATTGGGTCATCTCTACATGATAAATACAAGCAAGAGCATGGAAGTATGGAATGCCTATCAAACTCCATAATTTGCAATTGCATTCTTTATCTATAAGATCTACAACCACAATTTCATTAAACACATGTACTTCATACTTCTTGTCTATTGCAGGCTTAACAACACAATTTTGAGCAAACTTTTGTAACCTCCCTAACCTCTTGTTTACATTAGGACACAAAATATCTTAGGAGGCATTCAAACTCTTCACAATCTCATGCATTCTAGTCATTAATCTCAAACTAATATCTTCCAACATATCAATCATTGGCTTATCACTGTACTTGAGTATATAACTATTAAAAGACTCACATATGTTATTATCAATTGTGTCTGTCTTTGTGTATTTTGAAATTAAAGACTTACAAAATCTCTTTGGTTTTGCTCATAAACTCTTCGTAGCCCCTATTTGTTTCATCTTTCAACAAGTTCATTCTAAAACTGAATTCAGCCTCATTAGAGCACTTTACTCCCCCCAAAACAAGCTTTTCAACTTGGGACCTGAAAATTGTTTCTTCCAATTAGCATATATATAGGGATGTCAATTCAGCCCGGGACCGACGGGTTGGCCCGAATAACCCGAGCTAAACACCGGGTTAGGGTTGAAAAATTATGAACCGTTTAAAAATTGGGCTAAACGGGTTAAATTAAACGGTTAACGGGCTGGACCGGCCGGGTCACGGGCCAGCCCGCCGGTCTAGCAATAAATTAACAAAAAAATAAAATTAAATATTAAATAATTGAAAATATCCTAAAATACTCTAAATCCCTAATGCTTCAGTCCTCCTTCCTATTCACGATTCCAAATATACTTCCCCTTCCCAATTTCTCCAAATTTTCCATAGCCGCGTCCCTCCCCACGCAGCCCCACTCCACCGCCGTCCGACCGACGCTCCCACTCCGACAGGCCGCAGGCGCCATCGTCTCCACCAACGCAGCGCTGCCTTGCTCACGTAGCCCCAGCCCCAAGTGTGCTCGCTGCCTCCGACAGGCCGCAGGCGCCATCGTCTCCGACAGGCCGCAACGCTGCCTCACTTCCCAACGCTGCCTCATCGTCTCCAACAGGCCGACAGGCGCCATCGTCGCTGCCTCGCTTCCCAGCCCTGCTTGGCTGCCTCGCTGCCCAGCCCTGCCTGGCTGCCTCGCTTCCCATTCCTGCCAGGCTGCCTCGCTGCCGTGCCCCTGCCCTGCATTCATGTAAGTTCAATTTTTTTTACTGTATTTATGTTGCTGCACATTTTGTATGGTGTTATTTGAGATGATTGCACCATTTGATTTCTTTTAAATCTATGTTGTGCAGAAAGTTTACAAATGGAAGCCTCGTCCAAAAGTCCGATTAATGTTGACAATGAAGATGTGCAAAATTTAGAATTATCTCAAACTTCCCGGAAAAGAAGAAAAACATCAGAGGTTTGGAATCATTTCTCAGTTGAAACAGGAAATGATGGTAAGTCATCTGTGAAGTGCAATCATTGTGATAAAATCTACACATATGATGGTAGTAATTATGGGACTTCTACTTTAACTCGTCATTTAGGGGCCTGTAAGAGAAAACCAAAATATGGAGATGTTAGTTCACTATTTGTAGACCATGAAGGAAAAATGAAAGCAAAAGGAACTATAATTGATGCAAAGGTTTGTCAGGAATGGATAGCAAAGATATCAATTGAACATAATCTTCCTTTCCAGTGGGTAGAATACAAAAGTATGAGGGGTTTTTTGAAATATTTGAACCCGGATGTGAAGTTTATAACTAGAAACACACTTGCCTCGGATGTCTTGAAAATGTATGAGTCTGAGAAGGAGAAACTAAAGACATCATTGAGAAATATTTCTGGTCGGGTGTGCTTAACTTGTGATGTTTGGACTGCTTGTACTAGTTCCAGATATATTTGTTTAACTGCGCATTTTGTGGTTGAAAAATGGAAGTTGAATAATAAGATTCTTGCATTTTGTGCTATGCCTCCCCCACATACCGGTGATGAGTTAGCTCAAAAAGTGTATAATTGTTTGGAAGATTGAGAAATTGACAGAAAAGTGTTTTCTTTGACATTGGATAATGCTTCTGCAAATGATAGCATGGTGAATAAGTTAAAGTTGCGTTTTTCTTTGCAAAAATCCTTGCTTATGAATGGTGATTATTTTCATATAAGATGTTGTGCACATGTTTTAAATCTTATTGTGCAAGAAGGATAGAAAGTAGCTAGTGGTGCTTTGGAGAAAATTCGAGGTAGTGTGAAATATGTGAAAGGTTCTGAGGAAAGAATGATTAAGTTTCAAGAGTGTGCTAAAAAGTTGGGATTGTGATTACTTCTTTGCCTTCTTTGGATGTGGTTACTCGTTGGAATTCTACATATTTGATGCTTTCTAATGCTATCAAATATCGTAGTATTTTTTGTATGCTTGAACATGATGATTTGAGTTTTCGACAATGTCCTTCTAGTGAAGAATGGGATAGAGGGATGAAGATGTGTGATTTTTTGCGCCCGTTTTACACGATGACTAATTTGATATTGGGCTCATCATATCCAACTTCTAACTTGTATTTTATGGAAGTTTGGAAGATTGCATGTTTGTTGAATAAACACTCTGTAAGTGATGATGATGTTGTTAGAGAAATGACCAAGAAAATGAAAGAGAAGTTTGATAAATATTGGTCGGAGTATAGTGAAATACTAGCGATGGGAGCGGTCTTTGATCCAAGATTGAAATTGACATTGGTAGAATTTTTTTATTCAAAAATTGATAGCCTCTCTAGCAAAGAAAAAGTTGATAAGTTGAAGAAAAAGATGCATTTGCTATATGAGGAGTATCAAAAGAGGGGTGCAGATTCAACTTCAAGAGTTTCTAGTTCTATTGTGAGAGAATCTCAAGTTTTTGGTGGAGTAGAAGGAGAAGAAAAAGGAAAAGGTCTACATTTCGATGTGGATGACCTTAATGTATTGCATCTCTAAACTTTTATTTATTTTTTAAATTAAATTTCTTGGTTAAGTTTATAATAAATCTAACTTGTTGTGCAGGATATCAGGACTTATAAAAATAAGGCTTCTAGTGGTGAAATGAAGTCTTATTTGGATAAGTATTTAGAGGATGATCTAGCCGATGAATCCGAGGAAATAGATTTGATTCAATTTTGGAAGAATAAGGAATCTAGCTTTGGGCCAGAACTTGCAAGAATGGCATGTGATGTGCTTAGCATTCCTATTACAACGGTAACTTCGGAATCTACTTTTAGCATTGGAGCTCATGTTTTAAACAGGTACTCAAATAGATTTCTTTCTAAAAAAAGGGAAAATTCTTATATGTATTTGACTTGTAATCTAATTTTAGTATTGGAGCTTATGTGTTGAACATGTACAGAAATAGACTCCTTCCTAAAAGAGTGCAGGCTCTCATTTGTACTCGTAATTGGTTTGCATGGATATCTACCGAATGGCAAGATTTTATTTTTATAAGTCTTTGAATTATTTAATTGTAATATTATATTGTAATAAATATTTTTTAATAGATGATGAAGATGTCGAAGATGGTGAAGCAGTTGATGAAAAATGCTCAAATGCTGTTGATGTTGAAGAATAAATTTGTTTACTTGAGAACTTTTGGATTTGTGAACTTTGTTTATTTGAGAACTTTTGGGATTTTAGAACTTTGTTTATTTGAGAACTTTTGGGATTCGTGAACTAATTTTGCTTATAGTTTTTGATTTGGAACATAAATATGGTACTATTGATTAATCTTGTTAATATTTATTCTTCATTTGATAATTTCTTTAGGATATTGATGTTAATTGAACTTGATTTTTTTATTTATTATTTTTTGAAAGTCATTTAAACAAATTTTACCAAAAAAAATGTAAACAAAAAAGTTAGCCCGATTAGCCCGACGGATTGGCCCGAAAACCGACGGGTTAGGGTTAGGGTTGAGAATTTTTAGCCCGACAAAAACGACAGCCCGATTAGCCAGCAAACCGGTAGGGTTGGCCCGAAACCCGATGGGCTAGCCCGTTTGACATCCCTACATATATATGGCCTTGAACAATGTATGTGCTGAACAACTTCAAAATTTCATTAATAATACCTTGCAAGTTTACACAAATAAAACAAATAAACTAGAATTAATTTCAAAACTTAAGACTATAGTGTAAATAAAGTATTAATATAGATATTACTCTATGCTTATCATCATAAATGTCCACCCAAAGCCATCAACAATGTTTAAATCTTCAAATAGATTATTGAAAAACCAAGTCCAAATATCTTCACTTTCATTCTCAACCACAACCCAAGATATTATCTTATTATTGCAATCTTTAGCTACCGCAGCCAACAACGCTCCACCTAATGTTGTTTTTAAGAAACATGCATCAAAACAAATACACCTCCTACTCCCTATCAAAAATTCCTTTCTTAAAGCTGAGAATCTAATGTATGCCCTCTCAAAAATAGGTTGATCATTTTCATCCAAATTTGTCTTTAAGAGAAACCTCCCTTCTTGATCCATAACTTGTAGAGGGGTTACGTAAGATCTCAATTTCTTGTAGCGGTTTTCAAAAGACCCCCTCAACTGCTCTAGTGCTTTTGACTTAGCTGTATAACAAAGATCTTCATTTACAACAACTCCAAACTTCAATTGAACATCAATGATCATTTATTTTGCTGGATAATTTGGGTTTCTCTTCAAGATAGGTGTAAGAATGTTAGCTAATCAGTCACTAGTTGCTTTTCTATTATAATTGCCTCTGACACATGTGTGTTCATCCATTATTGTTTTGATGATAAAGGTTGACTCATGCCCCAACTTACTAGCATGTAACATCCATGGACAATTTCCATCACATCTAGCCTCAAGTTTTTTCTCACTTGATTTTTTCCATCGAATGCTATAACCATTTCCTATGGCCAATTTCTAATTGCCTCCTTGCATTCAATAAGATCCTTAAATTTTATCTCAAGTTCAAATACAAGACTTTTATTATCAACACTAGCCCTGTATATATTAGGTCTCACGGTGCGCTTGCTTCTTCTGTATCCTAATTCCTCATCAGAATCCAATGAATGTGGTGAGTCATTCGAAGACTCATAATCTAATATCACACTATCAATATTATCTTCCTCTTCGAATGTTTGATCTAACATATTCACTCTTTCACCCATTTCCAAATCACCATCTTCATGTTGACTCCCCTATTTTGTGAATCCATCACATAACAGCCTTGAACAATAAAATAAACATGCATCACATAACAAATTTAATCAAAATAATAAACCTTAAACTAAATAATAAACACACATTAAATACTTTTATTATTATTTGTTATCTTATATTCTTTGCTGATGATGCAATTTGATTTCAAGAAACATAAAAAACAATTACTAAATAGATCCGTGAGTTCTAAATAAGAAATCTCTTTGTGAGTTATTGTAGGGTTTTTCCGTGAACCGAATCACCAAAACCAAACTGAACCGGATCGATTTATGGTTATTGCACATAATTAAAATTCTCAAAACCCTAGCATGCTCCTATGAATTTAATACAAAGATTTGTGGATTTAGGGTTTACCGTAACTCCGTCGGGTCTGAACCGATCTTTCGCGTTTGAATTCCAAATTCCAATTCAACCACGCGATTCGAATTTATCTGCGGAAGTAGAAATTAGAAACCTAATTTCCAAGAATAAATTCGAAAACAAAGAGAAAAGAGAAGAGAAATCCGTTCTCCAGATCAGATCTTCAGGGCTGTGTCCCAATGCTGATCAGATCTACTACTGGTGAGGACTCCGTAGAACTGTATTCTGAGCAGGACCAGAATCGAAATTCCCCTCCTTTCACTCCCAAAAACGGCGCCCCTCTCTCTCTCTAGGTTTAGTGTGTTTAAACTATGTTATGACTTATGAGAGAGAGCTGTCTATTTATAGACCTAGGGTTGGAAACCCTAATGGGCCATTTTGGGCTCAATTCAGCATATTTAATTGGGCCAGCCCTGGGACCTAATACAAATACTATAGTGGGACAATAAATTAATTAATTCTCATGTCCACAACCCTGGACACAATTAATTAATTAATATTAATTCTTTTTCACCACATAATTAATACTGACCTACCCCTTTATTACCACGTTATGAGAACGGGTTGCATTAATTGAGAATCCCCATATTTAAGGTTACCGGACATCCATTAATTAATCGGAGCCTCTGACAAGCTCTAACTACAATTAATTAATATCTTATAATTCTTGAGTAGTACCACTCAAACCTTATCACTCGTGCCTGAACTTAATCAGCCTGTAGGACTTTGGCACGATGAATGTTATTGAGCTCCTCAGGGAATGTCCTCATCCTATTACTCAGATATGGTTACCTAAGTCCAGTCTCAGGCGGTACTACACGAACTGCTGTCACCCAAGATGCGGGTATACGAGCACGTTACTTAGGCTCTCCACCATGGCAAGTCAAAGCAACAGTCAACCCGTGCAAACCCCTGAACCTTCGTTAGGATTAGGACTCAATCAATATAACGAGATCTTTTATTCGCTGATGTCAGACAGACGAATATATCTCACTGCGGTCCATCAATACGCCACCTCTGCGTACCAGCATGTCAAGTAACCAAGACAGACTACTTATTCCGACAATGTCGCAGCCATCCGGACAGACGTATCCTCATACGCTGTCTCGGCTGTGATCAGGTTTATGTCTCACTAGGTCAAGTGATCATACTGTCTTTTGCGATCTACAACACGCCGTATGATCGTCCCTATCTGTGAGACAAGAGGATACCATTGTTCACACATGTAAGATTGTTAACAGATAGGAGAAATAAATCGTTGTATACTCATTGTAATAAATGCTTTCAGTATACAAAACTCATCAGTTATGAATTCAATAAATAATTTATATAACATTAGAAAACACACACTATGAACAATAAAAAATTACATTTGAATTGTCTTTATCAATGTAGACAAAAAATTGTTCCTAGTGTTATTGACGACAAGATAACTGCTACCAACGTGAATGTCTGTCACGCCCCCAAACCAGGCCTATGCAACAGTCCCACGTGCGAACAATGCACGCTAAGGGTTTTGTGGTTTAATGAAAATTTTCGAAGACCATTTAAATAATAGCGGAAGCAATTTGAAGTTTATCAAAAGAATATGGATTTGTTTTGAAAGAATAACTTTTAATACAATGATAAACAAAAGAGTAAGTGTAGCGGAAGCATTATGAAGTGTTTACAATTAAAGCGTGGGGAAACAATGAAATACAATGGAGTTCAAATAATAACCACCACGCGGGTCTTACGCCAAGTACGACTTGGGAAAACAATTCAAAAACACGAATAAATGAATGGGTACTATGTATGAAGACATGCCCCTTGTGCCTCGATACCGAATGACAATCGAATTAATTAAGTTAACAATAGTCATGCCATATGAATTCAAGATAGATCATGCCATAATAGGTCCAACATCAAAAGAAATTCAAGTATAGGCTCAAAAGGATTTACAATCAAACAACTTCAAGGAATTCAAATAGACATGCCAAAAGACAATCTCATGCAAACAAGAGGGAAGATAGTTTGAAATAGTGTGAGGAATTACATTAATAACAAGACTACATTTGATTGTCTTCTTCCCACTTTTACCACCACGCCGCCGCCACCGCCATCACCTTGTACCTGCATGTGGGGAAAAACACACACAGGGGCTGAGTACTCCGCGTACCCAGTGTTCACGGTGTCCCGAAAACCAATTACATATGTATATCATGAAAGCACCGCACACTCATGCATAATACAAGTTTTTGTTGAAATCATCATGTATATGCACAAAATATTATCCTCACTTGGAAGCTTCCACTCATTTAGGTACCACATAATCGTTTTCCCAACATCTCCAACATCACATGCTCATCAAGATTTCACATAATCAAATATGGTAAGATAGGAGTGGCCACTCCTATCTACCCGGCAAAGTTCATCACCCTTACCTATCCGGTAGTCTTATTACTATCCGGGCTAATGCATTAGGTTTACAATACCACGGGGGTAGCCACTTCCCCGATCCAGCACATCTCCAATTAATCATTCGACAACAACAATTCATTTCATAACAATCATAAGGTACCAAAACATTTTTGCGGTGTAACATGCTTTCTTTAAAAACAAAAGCATTTATTTTCGACTTTGGAAAATCAATTTGAAAAGAAAACCAAAAAGGAAATAGGATAAAGTAGTGCCCACCTTATGCATGGTTTATGCTAGTTGATCACTTTGTACCTTTAGTTGATGCTTCTTTGCCACAATCACCGACACCTAGATTATAACACTAAATTACTAGGTGTGTTCACTTAACTTCATGCATGCTTCACATAAGTGATTATTCATCTAATTCATTTAGCATGCTTCAAGTAGTTGCCTCATACTTAGGCTCAACATATGATCATGTTTTCTAGGATTTATTTAACAAGTAGGCTTGTATACATCATGCTCTTTCAATTTAATCAACATGCTTGATAATTATGTACCAAGTACTATATGAGTTTCTCTAGACTTCCTTGACCATTTACATGCTTATAGACTCACCATATAATTTCTTGTGGCTTTCATATTTTGTTTTAAGGTGTATGCAATGAGACTCTCTAACATGTTTAAGTCCTATAATTAAATGCATATAAATGATTGATATTTATGTAAAACAATTTTGAAAATATTCTTTATTTCTGAAAATGTGGTAATGAAGTTTAAGAAAATAATTGGATGCAATTTAGAAGTACTTTATGACCTTGTACCTAAAAGACTCCTATTTATGTATTCTAGATAATGTCATTTTCCAAAACAATGCCGAATTAATTATACAGGTAATTAAGACATGAAATTTTACATGAAGAAACTAGATTTTTTTATGAGTATGCTCCAATTGACGGTTTATGAAAATCATTTTTCGTTTGGGAGATATGGGCTGGGGGAGATCAGATTTCCTGAACGTTTCTGCTACAGGTCTGAAAACAGAGTATAACTTTAAAAATTCATTGCGGCCACCGTACACATGATAATGACTTAAAAATTTATATGAAGACTCTTTGATGTGTCTATAACCTATAAATTAATTTTGGGAATTTTATAAAATGTATAAATGTAGTTTTGAAAACCATTTTAAAAACGTGATACAGAATGATACACATTTTTGCAGAGTGCATAACTTTTTAACCGCATAACATTTTGACATGAAACCAAGGCCAAAATCTTCCTAACACATTAAATTATAACCTATGTAAATTTCAGATTAATCGGGTTCCATTTGATCCATCTGTCACAACCAAACGTCTCTGCTCATGTCACAGTTTACTAACAGCATGCTCATAGTATCATATATCCAACTAGCTCGTGGCTAAACATCATGTATAAGCATATATTCACATTTTCAGAGACCAAAATATTCTCATATTGTTCTTACAACATATATTTCGAATTGGGTCAAGCATATAAACATTATATCATTCGCAACCAACATAATATCAAGCATTGACTAGCAAGTAAGCATAATATCAACCCTAGTTCATCATATGACTTCAAAATTGATAAGGGGTTTCTTGATCATACATGCAATCTTATAAACATACTTATGAGGATCTAAAGAGGGTAAATAAGGGGTTACTTGAGAGGTTTAGGTTCAGATTTGGGTAATATCCTCCAAAACCCGAAAGTGTTCCTTCCTAGCTGGATCTTGGCGTTTCCTTGCTCCAATCTTCTTGTACACCTTTAGATCTTCTTCATGGCTTCATGGATCTTCAATTTCCAGCCTAGGTCAAATCTTCAATGTTGGTATATGATAGGGCTTTTGGGTTTAATAGATCGAGGGTGGTGTGAGGGTGAGTTTGGTGTAAAATGGTGGTGATTTGAGGTGGTTTGAGGTGGTTTATGAGTGTAGGAATGTGGCTGCAACTATGTAGCTTCAATGGAGGTTGGAGGGTGTTCATCAATGGAGTCTTGGCTCAAAAGGAAGAGAATGAAGAGAGAGGGAGAGAGAGATCGACTAAGAGAGAGGAGAGGGTGGAGGTGGAGTGTTAAAATGTATTTTCATGCATGATTTCCCATGTATCTCATGATTATGTCTAATTCTTTACTCCCTATTTTGCCCTTCAATAATTTAATTGGCAAAGCACACATAATCTTCTAAAAGACCCATATTGGTCAATACTCCATCCACTTATCTATACATGAATTTCTAAATTTAAAATAATACAAGAACAATTTCTCCAACATTTACTATAAGGTTGGAAATTATAATTTCCCTATCTTAAATTTATAGGGCCGAATTTAATAAGGAAACTTAGTAAAATAATTTCCGGAGTATTTCTTCGGTATCAACCTCGAGTTTTAATCACATGTATACACTAATGTGCCTTTAATTAATTAAGGCTAGAGGTCCGAAAATTACATATAGTAATTTAGAAATTATAATTCCGAATTTCGTCTTGGAATTAATTTTCGAATAATATTCGTATCAATAAGTATAACGATTGGGCCTTAAATAAATCCTCATGGAATTAATTAATATTGCTAGAGTAGAAAGGACCTAAATTAATATACTTGCTTTTCAAATGGGATTTTATCATTCTCCTTCTATTGGTCCCAAGTATAGAAATAAATAAATAAGTCCACTAGCCCAATATTCTTCATGTATTAATACTTGGACTCAAAATAATTCATCTAGCCCATATATTTAGTAGAGGGCCGAAATAACTATAGACGACCAATTAATTTATTCGGATCTTTATTCATCGTCGAGCGCGTTTAAAATAATTATTTAGCAAAAAAAAAAAATATAGCGCAAAAATTGCGGGGTGTTACAATGTCGACCCTTCCTTGTAAGAAATTAAGAAACACCTTTCGACAATGTAATCTCTTCATGGTATTATATATGGGTTTTTCAATTTTGGAATTGAAAAGCTCTGGGTTTAAGATTAGGATTCTTGAATAAGCTTCTAAGTCTAAGAATGAAACGAGATGCTCTTTTTTAGAGAAGGACATTCATTTGCTTTGTTTATTTGAATGGTGTTTTTTTCTTTAAAGATCACTGAATACACTTTTTGTTTTCAAATTTTAACTACGATTTTTTCTTCTTTTTTTAAAATTTAAAATATTACTAGGAATTTTTTTTTTAAAAAAGAGAAAAATATCTCAATGCCAGGTAAGCAAAAAACGTGTGACTCAACGAGTTTTTGATGGCATTAGTAACAGAGGATATAATTGTCTGACGGAATGAAAGTGTGGGATATAATCCCTTAACAGAAAAAGAATGGGATAAAATTATGTGATTGTGAATAGTTGGGGATATAATTCAGGATTTTCCCCATAAAAATATATAAGTCTTTTAGTCACTTTGTACTTTTATCTTTTTCTCATTTCCATTTTCGGCTACAAGATAAATTCAGCTTTATTAAAGTAATTTTTATTTTAGGAAATGTTTATTATATCATTTATTTTAATCTACCAAGGTAGTTGTAAATTTATTACAACCTTTTACAAAAAAATCTACCCTTCTATTGTACAAGAAGCCATTCAAAAAAAAAATTAAAGATAGTTGAGAGAGTTTTGAGAGCAAAAAATCGAAGGTATGTTGATTTCAGCCGTTTTCCTTATTTTCATCCATTTTTGCATTATAATGATGATATGTGTTCAGAATCGACTGGTATATCTTAGTTTTTAGAATATATAATAATTTTAGGACTGGTCTTCGTAAAAAATACGTAGAAAATTTTGGAAAAACTCAGCAAGTCGAGATCTCGTAGACAAAATCAAGATCTCAATATTCAATTTTGCCAATATAAAGGCGAGATCTCGACATTAATTTTAAATTAATATTGAGATCTCGACTTCTCTTGTTGGATCATGCTCTAGATTTTATTTAATATTTTTGTATTATTGATCGCAGATGTTGTATCAATGTTTCATCTTATGTCATGGTGGTGCATGAGACAAATCCGAGTATTTGGGCGAAGACGAGCAATTGATATGTTTGAGGCATGAACGGATCTCCTACAATGCAATTTTGTCCAAGATTCATGAGATCATGCACTGTGATCTCCTCACTACTAGTTATTGGTTGTTTTACATGAGCAGCATATCTAGGGGCTCGAGGTAAGTGAAGGGTGGACTCAAGACCAATGAAGATATAATGCGGATGCTATATGAAAATAGCATTGATCCATTTATATATGTGGTCACCAAATTGAAAGAAAACCAGTCCAAATTTGAGGCACCTCAGTCACAGTCACAACGATAAACTTGAATGTGTGGTCCCAGCATCTCATTAGCTGATGATCGTAGATGAGTATCGATAAGAAGGACATGCAATGTTCGAAATTGAAGTCGAAGTGTGGGATCGAATAGACAGCCATGTCGATCGACAAGTAGGATGTCGATCAACACCGAAGTCCGAAAGGCAAAATCCCGTCAGATTTGGAGAGATTCCTTCTCAAGCTTAATACCTAATGAAGATTTAATTTTCCCCTCTATAAATACAACATTATGGCTTGAGTTTTGGTGTTATTTATTCAATTGTTCATTATTTATTTAGCATTTAGTTTTACTTTAGTTTTCCATTTTTTTTACTTTATTGCTTTGGACTTCGAAGATTGTCAAAACTTTAAGATTCAATTTCTTTATGTTTCAAGTAAGTTTAATGCAATTCTATATGTTTATTTTAATTTATGTTTTTAGCATGTCTGGCTAGAAACCCTAGCAGATTTTAGGGTTATTCTCCATCCAATTGACATATTGTAATTCAATTAAATCCAACCCTTATTAATAGGTTCAAATTCTATGATTTGATTTCTAAAATCCAATTTAATCAAAGGATCGAGAGATGAAGGTTTAATTGGATTGTTAGTTATTAATTTATGACCGAGATGAGATAATTAACAATAGGAAGATAGAATTTGATACAATTATTTCTGTCTAAAAAAGAAGATTCAGTTATAGGATTTGATCTGCATGTTTATCGTGATTGACGAGTTTATGTTATTAACGCTCAAAAGGTAAAATTCACTTGCTAGTAATCTAGGATTTAATTGTCAAACAAGGAATTAATTCCAATTTATCAGATTTTCTACCATAATAATTATTTGGGTTTGGATTGATTATTTTATGCATGTTGATTGGATTGATTGAATTCCCTAGGATATGTGCTTTTATTTATTTGATTTTATTCAAAATTTATTTTTTGATTGAAAACAAAAACCTCTATCTATTTTGGATTCGCTCAAACAACGAATTGAAAAACGATGTCCAGTATATGAAATAATGTCGTTGCACTTTTCCGTTGGGTTCGACAAACTTGTGGTTCACTGTAAATTTATTTGGTCTCCTATACTATAATTAGTATGCTCTATTTTAGCATCGATTAATAACAATACAAATCGTGCTACTAGGATACCTCAGAATGTGGATGTCTACACCAATATATTATCTTAGCACCTACATACTGCCTATAAGTGATACTAAACTCAGTAGTAAGTGCACTAGATGGAATCCTCATTTTTTTTTTGAATTAATCTATCTACAAAAATCATAGCAAAAGCTCCACAGTTGTGTGAGTCCTCCTGTCTGGCCTGCTCATCAGGGTCCTTAATCAGAAATAATGGGCCAGTCATTGATAAGCTCATTATTTTACTCGCTTATTTATATTATTTTCTACTATTTTATGTAGTTTTATTGAGTTTATATATATTTTATGTGCATGAGTCTATATTAGGTGGTATTATGCGCGTTTTGGTGTTTTTGTAGGGTTTTAGGCCTAAATTCACGAGAATCCGTTCCAGAAGCAGTGACGTGTAAGAGTAGCAGTGACGATTTCGTCCACAAGAGGAATTCGAGCTATTGGCATATGGAAATGGATGATGCTTTGAGTTAGCTCTCCAACGCAACTGGAATCGGGTCAATCGGAGTTCGGGAGAGAAAGTTATGGCCAAAACCGTGAGACCGCGCAGGGGCGAGAAGCTGCGTCGACAGACGCCAATCAGAAGCGATCGACGAAGACCAAGGAGGCCCGTCGATCGACGTGAATCAGAAGCGGTCGACGCGAGGTTCTCTGCTGGAGCGAAAATCTGATTAAATTCGGATTTATTCATATCTTTAGCCCTAGATTTGATAGGATACACATCCACCACTATAAATAGCCTACTAAACTCGTTTTTTGAGCATTCCTTATCATATTTTTCGTTCTACAACTTGGTTTTTAAAGTTTGGAGACTTGGGAAACACGAAACCCTTTTATTTTTCTTGTAAGTTCTTTTATGTTTATGCAATTTAATATGTTTTCTTTTGGATTTCTATCTACGATGAGTGGCTAGAAACCCTAGCGGGTTCTAGGGATTGATATTATTATGGATGCATGTTAGGATTAATTAATTAGGTTCATG
>JAPKLW010005073.1:0-22761 GCA_026898455.1 Plectranthus barbatus
GTGCAAGTCTCGTACCCGATGTGCCTCATTTCTTTGAATATTGCCATTTTGTTAAATCGGGGCGTGACACATTCAGTCTTTCTGAATACGTGAGGTGAAATCCAAATATATATCTCTATATATATAAATATATGAGGAGCGGATCCAGTGAGAAAATTCTTAACGTGAGAAAGTGAGAAAGGTGCTTGATTGCATTCACGGCGTTGCTTGATTGCAATGTTGCTTGATTGTGCTTTAGTTGTTGCTTGATTATTTTGTTGCTTGATTGCATTTTAGTTGTTGCTTGATTCAATATCAACCATTGATTTTTTTAGATTTGATGGACATGATTCATTCTTTTTTCTCACATGAGGATTGTTTTTTACATGATCCCTCCTCTATATATATATATATATATATATATATATATATATAGAGGTGTATTCAGATCACAAGTGCTTCTCAGATAGGAGATAGGAATGAATCTCGTCCTTTCATTTTATAAAATGGGTGGTCTAGATTTCATGTAACAATTTATTTTATTACTTATTTTAACAATCATTTAATTTCATTAAGGGCTTTTTAGTATTTTTTTCATCTAAAAGTTAGATTATTTCCAAACTAATTTTTCAAAATTACATATCATTTGTGATCTTTAAAATCTATATTGCTGGAAGGCGTATCTCCTCACCTAATTTAACGCCATAACATTCTAAGGATTGAAAATCAAAATCTACAATAATTTACTTTTTCATTCTTTTTCAATAATTTGAGTTCGTTATTGCGAGATAATGTAACTTTATATTTGTATTAATGTATTTTTCTATTTTTACATAATGCAAATATAATCTTATATGTATTTATATTAAAAATATAAGATGCATTAACGTAGTATTACACATTGCATTATCTTACTATACAACAATGCATCATCTAACTGTGTAAAGTTGCATTATGTGTTATAACGTTGGTCCTCTGTTTTTTTTTTGTTTGGCTGCAGTTCTTTTTACTCTTGTTTGTGAGGACACTCTAAAACCTTTCAAAGGTCAGGCCTTTACGACGTTAGATGAGGGTGTTGAATTCTACAAGAATTATGCCAAGAATGTCGGGTTCGATACTAGGTTGGCACATACTACGAAATCAGATAATATCATTACATGGAGGTATGTCGTCTGCAACCGAGAGGGGGACAAGTATATTAATCCAAATACTATTAATAGAGGGACCTTTGATGCAAATCTTAAGATTCGAAGATGTATTTCATCTCGTTGTGGCTGTAAAGCAAAGATCACTTTCAAGTTTGTGGCGCACATGGGTTATGTGGTGCATGATTTTTGTAGAAGATCATAATGTATTTGCTGCATCATCTAGTACTGATACATTGCATTATCTAACACAATAAACATGCATTAATTAATATTTAAACTTGTAAATCTTTGTGTCGGTAACATAAATGTAGAATAAATTTATAACAATCAGTTTTTTGAGCTTTATGCATTTTGCCATTCTTTTAGTTAGCAATATATGCAGTAATATTGGAAAATTTTATTTAAACATAGGTGCATTATCTACTAGTCTTATTTGCATTAGCCAACTCTAAAAATTTGCATTACTTATTATTTGAAACCATTCATTGAAGCTTAAAATTAAAAAAATACGACTAATTAAGATGTTTATTTTGGGAAAAGAAATCGTGTTACCGAAAAGGAAGAGATCATCGCGCGAAAATCTAGGGATTTGAATATTAATTGTGTTAGTTGGCTGGCATGATTTACAAAAAACCCCTCGTCCAGCAAGTAAAATCGGATTGCGTGGTTGAATTAAAGTCGGAAATTCAAACGCAAAAGATCGGTACAGACATTACGAAGTTACGGTAATCTCTCAATCCACGAATCTGAGTATTAAATTCATAGGAGCATGCTAGGTTTTATCTTGTATTTAATTATGCACAATATCCATAAATCGATCCGGTTCAGTTTGGTTTTGGTGATTCGGTTCACGGAAAAACCCTACAAACTTGCCTATTAAGTTGATGATAGAAAGTTGCAACGATGTGTTGTGGATCATGCCTTCTAATGCATATCTCTATTAATGCCATTTCATCTGCACTAATACTTCCATACTTGGCGTAGATGATCAAGATGGTTTTTCTACTAAGGTTTTGTTTATTTAATTCTAAGTAAATTCTAATAGTTAATTACACAGGTACAATGTCAAAATATTTTAGGCTGAGTGATCATATTGAGAAGTTCCATAGTTGGAACTTTAATAAAAGGGTCCGAAGGCTGGTCCAACACACATGTCTTTATCAATTTATCATACATGTGTGGAACATACATTTGCAGTCATGCCATCTCCGTTTTCTCTACAATTCATATGATTCATATGATTATTCATTTTCTATAGGCGATAAAAAAAATTAGATTTGTGACCGGATGATGTTTTTTATATTACATGTCTTCCTCTTAAGGGGACTGCACTTTGTGTTAATGAGGACCCTATTGTTGAGTTGTTTTAAAATGAGTTTATAATTAAGAAGAAGGGTCAACATTTTATTTGAGTGATGTGGAAGTTTTTCAAAAGGTGTCTAGTGATTGTGAAGACGTTACACTACATGCACAAGCTTATCTTTTGTATCTCATAGCAAATTTAAAATTTTATACAATAAGGGAAGGTTGAAACTAGCATGTGCAATATACTATTTTGTAAAGGACTTAGCTGAAATCAATGACTATGCATGGGGTGAAATCATGTTGGCGTACACATATGCTGGTTTGCGAAAACTGAAATCTGAAAAGCTAAAAAATACATTTTTAACTGGAAATGACATCCTCCTTTTGGTAAGTTTTTTTTAGGGATAAAGGTCATTCAGACCCTTTGACTATTGTGACAGAAACATATTAGCCTCTCATTGACTATTTGGTTCATTTAGACCCTCCAACTATTAAAATTGATTCAATTTAGCCCCTCAATTTTTGAAATTACAATTATACCCTTCTTATAAACAAATAGTTTATAATTAATAATAATTTATTACATTTAACAATAGAAAAAAAGAATATTTATCCTTTCCAATCTTCTTCGACGTTCTACAAAAATTAATGATTTACACTTATTTTGTGTGTAAATAAAAAAATTATATAATAAAGAATAAAGGTAAATTTAATATAATAAAATCTTCTCGTCATTTTTTATTTATTAGAACAATATAATATCTTATAGTTATTTTAATTTTCTAATAATCAATCATAACAAAATAAATTAATAATTACAAATATTACATACAAATGAAATTACAATATTAATTACGACAATATTCATAAATATTAATATTAATTTTTTTACTATAATATATTATGAAATATGTATATTTATAATTATGATATAATACAAAAAAAATGTTGTTGGCAGAAAATAAAATAATAATACTAAAAATTAAGAAAAGATTAATAAATAAAAATAATTAAGCTCACGATATAAGATATAAAGTTTTAAAATATAAATATTACGATATAAGTTTTAGAATACAAATATTAATAAATATTACTATATAAGATAATTATAATGTTATTTAACATTATTTTTTGGTTGATAATAAGAGGATTAAAATAATTAAGATATTAGTGTTTCTAATTAAAAGGAAAAATAAAATTATAAGAAAATCTTATTATATAAAATATTTATATTTATACAAATTATAAAACAGATGAAAAATAATTTACTTAATACCCAAAATAAGAAGATAATAAAAATAAACCTACAACCATAAAATATTTGTATTACCTTTTTAAGTTAGGGTATAATAGTAATTTTAAAAATTGAGGGGCTGAATTGAGCCGATTTTGAAAGTTGAAGGGTTAAATTGAACCAAATAGTTAAGGAGGGGCTAATGTGTTCCAGTCACAATAGTCGGAGGGTCAAAATGACCCTTATCCCTTTTTTTTATGTCTTGTTATTTTTAGTAGTTATTTATCTATTTTTTTTTCATAAAGATATTTGTTATTGTTCACATTCCTGCCCTTGCATCATATTTTGACCTTGATCACGCGCTGAGTCCATCCTCATTCCATCTCATAGAAGGTTGGATGAAAGTAATGAGGCCACACTCTTGTGATGTACATAAAGACCTTGAGATTGGTGATAAGATGTTTTCTTTACTAGATTGATGATAAGACCATCAATCTGTTTTTTTGTCCTAACTAGTAAAAAAACACCTTATCATCAATCTCAAGGTCTTTATGTACATCACAAGAGTGTGGCCTCAATACTTCCATCCAACCTTGTATAAGATGGACTGAGGATGGACTCATCGCCTGATCAAGGTCAAAATATGATGCAAGATCAGGAATGTGAACAATAACAAAGTTCTTTATAAAAAAAATAGATAAATAACTACTAAAAATAGCAAGACATAAAAAACTTACCGAAAAGAGGATGTTGTTTTCAGTTAAATATGTATTTTTTAACTTTTCAGATTTCAGTTTGCACAAACCAACATGTGTGTACGCCAACATGATATCACCCCGTGCATAGTCATTAATTTCAGCCAAGTCCTTTATAAAATAGTAGACTGCACATGCTAATTTCAACCTTCCCTTATTGTATAAAATATTCAATTTACTATCGGATACAAAAAATAAGCTTGTGCATGTAGTGTAACGTCTTCACAATCACTAGGCACCTTTTCAAAAACTTCCACATAACTCAAACAAAATGTTGACCCTTCTACCTTAATTCTAAACCCATTTTCAAACAACTCGACAATAGGGCCCTCATTAACACAAACTGCAGACCCCTTAAGAGGAAGACATATAATATAAAAAACATCCTCCAGTCCCAAATATAATTTTTTTTAATCACCTATGGAAAATGATTAATCGTCAAAATCATATAAATTGTAGAGAAAATGGAGATAACGTGACTGCAAATGTATGTTGCAGACATGCTTGGCGAATTGATAAAGACGTGTGTTGGACCATCATTTGAACCTTTTTATCAAGGTTCCAACTATGGAACTTCTCAATATGACCATTCAACCTAAAATCTTTTGACATTGTACCTGTGTAATTAACTGTTGGGATTTACTTAGGATTAAGTAATCAAAACCTTAGTAGAAAAACCATCTTGATTATCAACGCCAAGTATGGAAGTATTAGTGCAAATGAAATGTGAACAATAGAAATATGCATCAGAAGGCATAATCCACAACACATCGAGACAACTTTCTATCATCAACTTAATAGGCAAGTTCATAATGTCACACCACAATCCATGTTCGATGTCTACTAGCATGTCTATAGCTGTAGGAATTAATTAAACCCATGTCATATTGTACAATTTTAGTTTAAGTCTTTTTCTTGACATTCATTTTGATTGTATTGTCTGAGGCTATTATTTATCAATAGCAGTGCAACTTGTTAAGTATTGTTTCCAAAATGAAATGAAAAAGTTTTCAATTCTATCTTCCAAACTATCATGGCTTACAAATTTATCAATCCACTGAGAATTGATGACTTAATCTATGCTAATGGTTATCGTGAAACTTAAAATCCACAGATCTAAAGTGTGATCGAGTTCTTTCATAAAACGAGGAGGAGCAATATCTGCTCTTTGAGTTCATGATTCTTGGCATAGGCGATTGCGGCGTTTTATATAATTTATATCTTTGAACAATTATCTTATGTTATTCCCTCAAGTAAAGTCCTTAACTAATGAATTTTAGTTGATACTATTTCAAAAAATTATTTCAATTAGTCATTTCTCAATGTTCCGCCTTTATGTCTTATCCTCTTAATTTCTAGTACTACTTATAAGTTATATCTTCTGAAGTATTTGTTTGTGTTAATGATTATAGTTTTTGTATGATCTTATCACCTCTTACGACCTACATGTGCTCTCAGAAAGCATTATAGCAAGAGACTCACCTTGAACCTTGCCCACGTGTTTGATTAATTTTTATTTATTTTTTGCAGAGTTTACTTTGGTTTTTGCAGGGAAGCTGCAAATGGGATGTGAAATTTATGAACTCTTCGAGTGTGTTGAGTTCATGTAGTTGTTTTTTCTTTTTGATTGATCTTTTATTTGCTCACAAAGTGCAACAAATTTGCAAAAGATAGTTTCATATACAAACAATCCTAATTAGATGAGCATGTTGAATCATGGAATATCAGCTATAAGCTTGCCTCGGGGAAAAGATAGAGAATCAATTGAAAAACCATCATAATTTTCAATAGAGCACCACTTTCAAGTTACGGGTAAATTATGCTAACAATAACTTATAAATATTGTTACCATTAACTTACATAAATATTGTTATTCTAAAATTATCTATCTATCTATTTATACTATAAAATATAATAGTATAATTAAAAATAGTCATCTATATATTAAAAGTGAATAGAATAACTGTTTCACCAAAATCAATCTATATTTCTTAGCAATTTTAAAAATATATTTAATTTTTATTCATCAATGTAACTTCTACTAATATACTAAATGGAAGAAGTTGGTAAAAATAACAATTTTGTCACATTTCCTAAAAAAAATTAACATCACATCAGCATTATTTTATTTTTACCTAATTTTAATTAGGAAAATTATCAATGCAGTACCCAAAATATAGTTTAATTAATTAGAATATATTGAGGTCCTGGTGAGAATTTTTGTGATCTTTTATGTCATGAATTGTGAATTAATCTTTCGGATGCTAAATTGATAAATTTAACTATCTTTCAAATCATGGATTGATAAAACTCCTTTAATTACTAATGTTTTACAATATACATATATATGTTCATAGAAAAGAATAACAAATCCAAATAAAATTATATTTATCACTTTGTTTATAAAACATTACATTTTCACTTATTTATTTTATTCATTATGTTTAAATAATAAGAGTATAATTTATTTAATAAAGTAATAATTTGTTTTTAAAAATCACTTTAAAATACATAATATTGTTAAATATATTATGATATGAGATATTACTCCATATTGAAGTTACAAATTAGTATCCATATTGAAATACAAAAACTTTACCACAAACCCTTTGTAGTTCTAAGTGGATTACATATATTCTAAATGGATTATATAAATTAATTTTCTTTATATGCTATATAAACCAAAAGTAAATTGAAGGTATAATTAGTCAAATTGAATTTTCTAACATAAAATTCATTTTTTAGACGTGAAAAGTGAAAATTATCTTAAATTTTAAATTAATCTGATTTCAATAGAAAGAAAAAATTAATCATATCATTTAAGAATTTTATTGTTTAATTTTATACACAAAAATCTTAATAAATAAAAAATAAAACGCAGTAATTTCATGTTTTAATATGTATAAACATATCAAATTAAATGATTAAAACAATAATATTATTGTAATTAAATGATACGATGTGGATGTCAAGGCTTTGAATTCTTTTAACTACATTTAAAATAAATTTTAAAGAATAAAAAAAAAAAATGCGATTGCAATTCCAAAAACCACGAACGGGGACCAGCCCTACGATTTCAGTTATTTTCGATCATATCTACATCTAAATTTGAATCAGTTGAAAATCTGAGTGAAACTTAACAAAATATTCTATTAATATACTTGAAAGAAGTTGAAAATTTAACTAATACTTAACAAAATATTCTATTAATATATCTAAAAGAAGACTTAGGAGTAATTCAACTACCAAATAGAAAGAATACTTACCAAGAGCAATTCAACTACCAAATATACATGATCATATCCTTGGAAAGTGGCCTAACTCTCCAATCTGCAAGAACCGGACGGTTACATAATCATATTACACTTACATGATATAAGGGGAATGTCTAAGGTAAGTCACGACTCACGCCTAAACGGTTTAGGCGGGTTTAATCCATTAACCAAAGTCAAACCCATCTAATATATCCTAATTGAGGATTAATAAACCTTATTTAGGATGGGTGAACCCATTTGGGTATGGATAAAACCTACCTAAACCGTTTAGGCGTGCCTAACGCAAATTTTTGCATGATATAAGAGAGTTGTCATTTCATTTTACAGTTTTCACATTTCATCATATATATATATATATATATATATATATATATATATATATATATATGAAATGGGTTCGGTAGAAATTAATCCATATGAATTAACTAGGGACTAATCCTAGCCCATTATAGTTCACAATCTACTGTTATCATTAATTTAAAATTTTTATATTTCTTTGGTTTTTAAATAACCGATAAGGACATTTAAGTAATATTATGTCGCATAATCTATATTTATATATATATTAAAGTAAGACCGAATACAATTTTTGGTAATATTGAGTTATAGTAGTTGATCATTAATGAATTGATTAGTTCATTAATTATAAAGTAAAAAATTCTATATATAATAATATTAGAAATATTATGTTATATAATAGATATCATATTAATAAAGAAAGGAGATCAATTATATATAATTCTTTAAATACATCCAATCAAATATTATGTCAATCATTTACTTTAATTATTAGTTCAAAACTAATTATGTTATTTTTTATAAATGTAATCTATATTTATCTATATATATATTAAAATAATACCGGAGACAATTTAAGGTAAGTTTCAGTTGCATTAATGGTTCATTAAATAAACTACACTTCATTAATTATTGTGTTAAACATTCTATATATTTTTCACTTTGAATTTCATATTTTTTTCGGGAAATATGCATTAATCAATTACATTGATTTTTCCTAAATTATTAATATATATATTTTAGGAGAATATGTATAAATGAATTACAAATAAATTAGATTGATTTTAGAAGAATATGCGTCAATGTTTTGTAGGGAAATATATATATATATATATACATATATTTTAAATTGAATTAAATTCTTTATAGAAATGTTCCTATACTAAAATGTGAACTTGATTAAAATTAGGGATACACAAATTAAATTTTATAATCAATCTATATATTTTAGCTAAACATGTAAAAATCAATTAGATTGATTTTTTTAATTATTATTCCGTTATAATTAATCTATATATTTTAGGAAAATATTTATATCTATATATATTTATTCAATAATTTAACTTCTCAGTTCATTAATTATTTTGTAAAATATTCTATAATTATTTCAATATCCCTTGAGTTTTCAATAATTTTTCAAAAAATTAAATAAGTGAGATTTTAACTATATATTGGGAAATATGTATAAATCAATTAGATTGTTTTTTCCGTAATTATTAATATTCTATAATTAATATCTATAATTTAGGAAAATATGTATACATTAATTAAAAATCAATTAATATTTTAATGATTATTTTCCATAACATACACCAATTTTCAACTTTAGGGAAATATGTATCAAATTGAATCAGATTTTTAGGGAATTAGTGTACACATTAATCAATTATTCCTAAATGACTTTATATTAAATGCATCTCATTTGTGTTTAGTTTGTGAATGATAAATATGGAATTGGAAAGAAGACGTATTAATATATTAAGATTATTAGTACTCAATATTTAAGTAGATTTATAAGTTTTAGATAATTAATCAATTTAAAATCACCAGCTCAAATAATAATGAGGTGATTATAATTGATTTGATCATTAATATTCTCGATTTAGTTGATTTTATAAGTATAAATATAAATTGAGTACATGATTTTATTAATCAAAGAAGTAATTTCATCATGATTTACATGGCAATCAAATTAAACATGATCCTTAAATCATGGTAGAATATGATCAAATCTTGAAAATTTTATTGTTATGTTTTCACTATAAATATGAGTTCTCTATTTATTATTTCATCATTCTCAATTTCCTCTCAAATGAGAAATATAATTATGCATATTTGTTTTGTTTAGTTTAGTTTAGTCTCTCTCTCACTCCTTTTTTTATATATATTGTACTCCATATTATTTGGCTTCAAATTGAAGTCCAAATAATGATTGTACGGAGGAAAATAGAAACAGATGAATGTATGTTGGCTTGAAATTTCACATTTCAATGCGAGATCCATTTACAAATTGTAATTTGCATTGTATGTTCATCATATTTCAATTTTTTCTTATTATGGAGTAGAACTTTTGTTATATGAATTCTCTACTCTTCAGTATTTTTATTTTGCTTTTTGAATTTTCATGCAAATTTTTTATTTATATGGTACAGATAAATTAATTTAACAATTCTTTTTCAGAAAAAAGGATATGAAAATTGATAGGCAATACTTTAAACGAGCAATATCCCTCTTAGTTTGAGGGGGAAGATTTTTAGTTAGAGCTGATGTGAGGAAGTAGTTTCATGGGTTTAGATCTGATAGGTTTTTTTTTGTAAAACCCTGAAATACTTTGTAACTTTCCTCATCAGCTGAGTGCTCGCTGGTTAGGCTTTGATCGCACCAAAAAGGGGGAAATTGTTGGGAAATTTGGCAAAGTTTCCTGTCCCCAGTAGCTACTGGTGTAGATCCTAGTTTTGGTGTTTTGGTGGATCAAATCCTAAGTCCTACCAGCGTCAGTTGTCTCTAGATAGCTCTAGTTCTCAAATGTAAAGTCCTGTTTAGGTCTTTTGAGTTGTAAGTCGCAGCTGATCAAGACTCATGCTGGCACTGTTCACCAGCATGAGAAGTGCTTACCACTGGTTACTGTTCACCAGTTGGGAAAGTCTCATCCGAAGGCGGCTGACAAAGACTCGTGCTGACACTGTTCATCAGCATGAGAAGAGCTAATGACTGGTTACTGTTCACCAGTTGGAAGGATTTCACCAGCAGGCGGCTGACAAATCCTACCAGCAGAATACGTGTTCTCACTGACACTGTTCACCAGCGGTGATGCCACCAGTCATGGGAGATTCCAAGGGTTAACATCAGACATATTGGTAGACTTAGATTGTGCCAGCGCAAGTCACCAGCAGAGACTGCCAGCACAAAGATCACCAGAATGATCTACCAGTCGGATGTTACCAGCAGAATTCCAGATTCTCTCTCCCAGTGTCTTAGAGACAAAAAGAAGATTCGTCGAGGAATTAACTGACAGAGTATGACTTTAAGGGAGGATACCTTAAAGTCTATCAGTTCAAGACACCAGTTCCGATTCCTCGTACTGACGAATAGTGTCGTTCTGACATAAAGAGATCAATGTCAGATAAAGTGGACAAAAGCATGTCGCTTTCCGGAAATTCCTACCTGCCGCCGTCTGAAGGACATGCGAGGACAGAGACCTTTTCCGGATGTGTCCAAACGGCTAGAAGATTTGAATGGGATCCCGCGTCTATAAATACCTGGGATCCATCAACATTCAATACTCTTCTCTCTCGCTTCACCTACCGAAAGTCTGAAATTTATTACGCTCAAGAAAGTAGAAGTGCAAACACTTTCGAGGCCTTTCTAAAGGCTATCCGTGTGTTGATTTATCAAACACGAGACTTCAAGCTTCCAGCTTGTAAGTTCAGATCTCTTTGGTGTTCTTTCTCCTCCGAGGAAGTTCACAGCAGCTCTTGTGCCAGCCAGCACTTGAGTTATTACGGGCTTTTGCCGTATTAAGAAGATACGTTCTTGGGAGAACTAAACACCCAGTGAAGCTGTGGAGGTTGAAGTGACGTGCTCGCACTCCACCAGCAGATCAGAGTTGAAGAAGGACAAGGCCGGGAGCGGTTGATCTAGTGAACTGGTGGACGAGGCATTCACCAGCTAGAGATAGATTGTAGGACGCTTGTACCCGATTACTCTTAGTGAAATTTCCAGTGCTACGACTGGAGAGTGGACGTAGATCAGTTGATCGAACCACTATAAATCCTTTGTCTATTATCAGCTTTCTGCATTTCATACTGATTTAAAACCCAGCACCCAAGTGCTGGTGTATATCTGAAAACTGATATAACTGTGCAAACAAGGCTAAATATATTCAAAGTCTTGAGCTACCAGCTGACGAGCCAGTCGCCAGTCAGCTGAGTACGCAGAGTGCAAGTTGACTTACCAGCTGACAAGGTCCCAGTCAGCTGAGTAACCAGCAGAGTGCAAGAAACGATTAACCATATTTTCCGCTGCCAAGTTATACCCTGATAATCCGGGACCATCAAGTGGTATCAGAGCAGTCGGTTCTTATAGACCGATTGTTTCTGAGTCGCTTAGGACCGAGATCCACGTTTCCTTGCACTCTATTTGTTTGTCTGTTTGATTAGCTCAGGTAAATCAAGATGAATAACCCGAAGCTACTCGACTACAAGAAGGTGAAGCATGATACATGGCGAAAGAGGTCGCTCATTTCTCTAAAGAGCATCCATCCAGAGATGAAAGATGTGCTAGAGACAGGACCAATCGAGATCACCATGATACAGCACCAGCTAGGAGATCGTCCAGCTGCTGTGATCCCAAAGCCTCAAAGCGAATGGAACGCCGAGGACAGGAAGCGGAATCAGTTGGATTCCATTGCTCACGAGTTGATCCTGGCTTCTCTTCCAGAGTCGCTGATGGAGGAAGCCCTCCAGTTTGATAATGCCAAGGGAGTATGGGATTATCTTGATAGTCTAAACCAAGAAACTGATCAAATGAAACGCAACAAATTGCAGGTTGCGGTGGACATGTATGAGTCCTTACAGATGCTGCCTGGAGAAACCATCAAGGAGATGGAGGCGAGATTCAACGCCATTGTCAGCGAGCTAAAGTCTCTGGACAGGACGTATTCAAATGAAGATCTTAATGCCAAGATCCTGTCCAAGATGCCCAAGGAGGACTGGTTCGTGAAGACGACAGCTCTCAAGGAGAAGGACTTGTCCAAGATGACTCCCAAGGAGTTATTTGCTCAGTTGCAGGCACACGAGTGGGATATCCAGATGGTGAACAAGAATGAGGCCATCAGGAACATGGGATCCCCCAGCGTTAAAGCTCAAGACGAAGCTTATTTCGTCAAGAAGGACTTCAAATGGAAGCACAAGAAGCCCCTCCATGCTGACAGACCTGCTGCCCAGCACAACCAGCAGAAAGAGATCCCAGCCACATCGGGATCTATCTCAAAAGACAGCGAGGGCTCTATCGCTGACCTTGAGCAGCAGATGAAACGACTGGCTGTCCTTCTGGAGAAAGCCAAGTCAAAGCAGGGAGTATCTCTGAGCTCAACTGACGGAAAATTCGTCAAGAGAGCTCCCCGTGCTTGCTACCAGTGCCAATCCCCTGATCATTTAAAGTTTGAATGTCCACAGGTGGACAAAAATGAGCGGGAAAGGCTAAAGAAGCTCTTTGAAGAGCGCGCCTCCAAGGCCGTTGCCAAGGCTATGCTGACCAGGACTGAAGTGCCTGACATACCCGACCATGATGATGGGGAGTATGCGTCAGACGAGGAGTCAGAAGAGGAAGCTCTACTGGCACTCATGGCAGCCTTTGGCGAGGAATCAGCAGAAGGAAGTGCTGACAGTGAAGAGGCACTTGCAGCTGATGACCAGGTACAATCATCAGCTTCCCCAATGCATATCATGCCTTCTATCAGTTTAGACGATTCTGAGTCGCATTGCTCCGACTCAGAAGCTGTCACTATAGACATTCTTCAACAAGAATTTTTAAAATTTTATGAAATAAAGAATGTCTTGGCTGGCGAAAATGCTTCGCTGAAAGATCAAATTTCTGTTTTGACCAAGGAGATTGAAAAATCGAGGTCAGTCAGTGAAGAGCTAGCCACTTTGAAAAAGACTCACTTTGAGTTGCTCCAAAATTTTCAAATTACAAAAACTGAGCGAGATAATTTTCACAATCTCGTTCTGGAGCAAGAAAATAGAATAAATTTTCTAAATAAAGGCTCAAAAGACTTGGAAGCAGCTCTAAGTCATTGGAGAAAGCCTTCTGATAAGTCCGGGTTGGGATTTACAAAGGATTTGAGCATAAACCAACCCGAACTCACAGCTCAAAAGGGTAAGGGAAAACTGGCAAATGCATCAACACCAGCTGGTAATGCCAGTCAGTCCCGTGTGGCTGATCAGCATAGGAACCATAAGCCCAGATACATAGGTGAGTCATCAAGACAAAATCCTCAACTGGCAAGATCCTCTGCTGACAGGACGCCAGCATACCCGAAGACGCAGAGTAAGCCGAAATATTCTAAGGCAAGGAAGTCAGCGTCAGCTGCCAGTGGAATCCGACAGCCAGCACCAGCTGTCCAGAGATTCCACGCCCAACCTTACAAGTATGCCAGTTGCCAGCATGCTTACAAGGGATCCAAATCTCAGCGGAATACTGAGAGAAGGATATTTCCCGATAGGAGGAACACCTATCGGAGGCCTGAGCCCAATCAAAACCTTTTCTCAAGGGCTGGGAAGGCTATTCATCGTGGTCCACAATTCCAGAGACCACCAAGGCAACACAAGCGGTCGGAAAGAAATTTCCGACACCCTCAGAGGAAGAATACTTCCAGAGGAACCGCACACACAGCCACACCTTCCAAAAACAAATCCATGCATTATTTTCAAAGGAAGAGAAAGGCCACAAGTGATGTCAGCAAGGGTAACACCGAGCTGAAGATTACTCAAGTCTGGATTCCAAAAGGAATGATCCAGAGATCTAACCCTGCAGGACCCGCTGATGATCGGGGACCTAAATAATTTCATTTTCTTGCAGGAACAAGGTCATGCAACACAGCTTCAGAGATCGAGCGAGTGGATCATAGATAGTGGTTGCTCGGCTCATATGACTGGTGAGGAGTTTCTATTTTCTGAGCTCACCAAGGTCAGAGGACCTCCAGTTATTTTTGGTGATAACTCCAAGGGCAGAGTTATTAGCAAGGGCTGCATCGAGAAGGATGATGTCAGAATTGTGAATGTATCCCTTGTCACCAATCTGAAGCACTACCTCCTGAGCATCAGTCAGCTGTGCGACAATGGTTATACCATTGTGTTTGACAAATCAGGGTGCCAGATCAAGAATGAAGAGTCTGGCGAGACCAAGCTGAAAGGTGTCAGGAAAGGAGGTCTCTATGTTGTTGACTGGCAAAGCGGGAAGACTGATACATGCTTTGTAGCCACCAGTTCCATGGAAACTAACTGGCTGTGGCACAAAAGGTTAAGTCATCTAAATTTCAAAACTATTAATTATCTAACCAAGCATGATCTTGTAGATGGTCTTCCCAAGGGCGGGTTCAAGAAGGAAGGCATTTGCAAAGCTTGCCAGCAAGGCAAACAAACTAGGAAGTCCTTCAAGAACCAGTCGCCAGTCTGCCCCAGTACCAGTCAGGTACTCGAGTTGTTACACATGGACCTGTTTGGACCAGTAACACCGCAAACCATTGGAGGAAGACGATATTCGCTGGTGGTAGTCGATGACTACTCGCGCTATACCTGGGTAAAGCTTCTCAGAACCAAGGATGAGGTGAAGATCATTCTTCCAGAGTTGATCATCCAAGCTCAGAAACAGAGAGAAGCAGTGGTAAAGCGAATTCGATCAGACAATGGGACTGAATTCTGCAACAGTCTGCTGATGGATTTTTGCGCGGAGGCCGGGATCAAACATGAGAGATCTACTCCAAGGCAACCGCAGCAGAATGGACTGGCAGAACGTAGGAACAGGACGCTGAAAGAAGCGGTCCGGTCCATGCTGGCTGAGTCCGGCTTGGGACAGAGTTTCTGGGGAGAAGCGTTGGTGACTGCCTGCTACACTCAGAATAGAAGCGGGATCAACGACAGACTCCAGAAAACTCCCTACGAAGTGTATTTTGGTCGTAAGCCTTCTATAGCTCATCTTCGTGCTTTCGGTTCACCATGTTATATCCATAATAATGGGAAGTCGAAGTTAAATGCTTTCTCGCCTAAGGCTGATGAGGGTGTGTTTGTCGGATATGGACATCCCTCTCACAAGGGCTATAGAGTATTTAACAAGACTACCCAGCTTGTGGAAATAACATGCAATGTTGTTTTTGATGAAGCTACTTTAGTGCGCAGGACCTTACGCCAACTGGCTGAAGATGTTCCTGAGGTCGAGGATGTCAGCGACCAGTTGGGCAGGAATTCTTCCGATGCTCAACCAACTGGTTCGACTAGACCTATGACTGGATCATCTTCACAACCAGTTCCCTCGGTTGCCCATCAGCAAACCGAGAGGGTCGGTGATGCAAATGGCCTTGCTGAGACCTTACACTCAATCTCCCTGAGTGGATCTAGCAAAAATCTAGGGGGAATTCTGACTGGAATCTTTGAGCCAGAAGACAACGATGAACCAGCTGGAATGGAATTACCAGCTGATACTGACAACGTTGGTGAAGGTTCGGGAAGTCAGTCAGACGGAGTAGCTGATGAAGAAGATCCAACTGGTGATCAACAACCAGTTGTAGTTCCAGTTCCGACTGGTGATGTTCAACCGCCAGTTATTCTTCCAGCTCCGACTGGTGGAAATGTGGAAGCACCAGTCGCCAGGACAGATGAACCTATTTCACAGCCGGCACCAGCAGTCGCTGGTCCTCCCAAATGGCTGAGGGATCACCCATCCGTTGCTATTCTCGGTGATCCGGAAGGTTCTGTCCAGACTCGCCACGGCAGTGCGCTCCTAAGTTGCTTTATTTCTCAAATGGAACCTACTTCCATAGGAGTGGCGCTCGAATCTGCCGATTGGATCAATGCCATGCAAGAAGAGCTTGCTGAATTCACTCGCAATAATGTTTGGGACTTGGTAGAGAGACCATCACACCAGTCAGTGATTGGCACCAAGTGGGTTTTCAAGAACAAGCGAGATGAGAATGGCACCGTGGTCAGAAACAAAGCTCGTTTAGTCGCCAAAGGTTACAGGCAGTGTGAAGGGATCGACTTTGATGAGACCTTCGCACCAGTTGCAAGAATGGAGGCGATACGGCTGTTCCTTGCTTATGCAGCGTATCACGGCTTCACGGTGTTCCAGATGGACGTGAAGAGCGCCTTCCTGAATGGCGAGCTAAAGGAGGAGGTTTATGTCGAGCAACCTCCAGGCTTTGAAGTTGGCACCAAGGTGTACAAGCTGAGAAAGGCCCTGTATGGATTGAAACAGGCGCCCAGGGCTTGGTACGAAACGCTGTCACAATTCCTCACCAGCAATGGATTTCGGAAAGGGAAGATTGATAGGACTCTCTTTCTACTCAAGGATGGTGGTGACATGCTAATGGTGCAGATCTATGTAGATGACATCATATTCGGATCAAGGAATATAACTCTCTGCGAGAAGTTTTCTCAACTGATGCAGACATCATTTCAGATGAGTATGATGGGCAAATTGACATACTTCCTAGGACTCCAGGTCCAGCAGTCAGCTGATGGAATTTTTATCAGCCAGCGGAAGTATACGAAGGAGTTAATTCAGAAGTATTGCCCAGAGAAAACTAAGTCCCTCAGAATACCTATGAGCACCAGTTGTCAAATATTTCTTGATGAGCAAGGTGAATCAGTTGATCCTACCATCTACAGAGGTATCATTGGATCACTTCTCTATCTCACTGCCAGCAGACCCGACATTTCATACTCAGTCGGAGTATGTGCCAGATTTCAAGCCAATCCGAAAAGGTCACACATGGAAGCTGCAAAGAGGATAGTGAAATATCTGAAGGGGACTGAATCTCTTGGAATATGGTATCCCAGAAATGATGAGCTTACACTCATTGGATATTCAGATTCAGACTTCGCTGGATGCCGTATTGACCGAAAGAGTACCAGTGGTACGTGTCAGTTTCTAGGACACAAGCTAATCAGCTGGTTTAGCAAGAAGCAGCACTCAGTTGCTACTTCTACCACTGAGGCTGAGTATGTTGCCGCTGCCAGTTGCTGTGCCCAAGTTATTTGGATCAAGCAACAACTGGAGGATTATGAAGTGGACACTGGATGTGTTCCCATCTATTGCGACAACAACAGTGCTATGTGCATCACGAAGAATCCGGTTCATCATTCCAGAACCAAGCACATAGACATTCGACATCACTTCATTCGTGATCATGTCGAAAAGAAGGATGTCAGCGTGGACTACATCAGAACTGAAGATCAACTGGCTGACATCTTCACCAAACCTCTGCCAGAAGCAAGATTCAAGGAGTTGTGCATCAAACTCGGTCTTTTGGAGATTGATGTGAGCCCAAGTGTTGAGGAAGAATGAGTCCCAGCTCTCATTCTGTACTTGATCTTCTGGAGGACGCTGATTACGACTAAGTCCAAGCTCTTAGTTGTTTTTATTTAAGTGGTATCTCTAGCTCACTGATGGCCCCTACTGGCGGAACTTATCTCTCAAATGTCAAAGGAAATGAGTCCCAGCTCTCATTTCAAGTTGCCAGCACAAACCATCAGTTGAAGCGAAATTGGGTCCCAGCTCCTAATTTCAAGCGATGATGAAGAGTGGATTTCTTGAAGAGAAGATTATGCGGATTAAATTGAGTCTCAGCTCTCAATTTTCTATCTTTCAAGTTGCCAGCAGATAACTGGTGGTACATCCACGACTGGTGAACATTGAGTCCCAGCTCTCAATTTATCCAAGTACTCGAGTGCCAGTCGTAAGTATCAGTTGCCAACTGATAAAGAGGCCAACCAGTTAGGGGGAAGTATGCGACTGGTATATGCTACTGATGACCAGTCAAGCCAGCTGTCTCAGAAAAGGCGGGATTGTTCAAATCCGACTAGCGTGTACATCTCTCAGAATTTAATGCGGCATTTAATGCCACATTTATTGTGCACAGTGTCTGCGCAGTCCGACGCTTGGATGCCACCAATCGCTGCGTGCCACGTCAGCTCCACGGCGTAGCCCACGTCAGCACGACCGCGCACGTCGCACAGGGAATTGGGCCTGCTGATGACCGTCGATCCTCGCTTGCTGAGCGTTGATTCTGGACGTCTGATCCTGCATGGCCCCGAGTATTAATACCCGATCACTTCCTTCGGGTTAACCTTTATGTTTCCCTACCTTCAGAACCCTACTTTCAAAATTCTCTCATCTTCCCTTGAACTTTTCTGATCCTTGAATATTTCTGAAGTCATGGCATCATCTTCTCGACCTACAGTTGATAACCCTCCATCTACATCATCCTCGTCTGGTTCACCAGACTTACCAGTTGCTGAAGCCCATATGCCAACGTATACTGGCATAGTGAAGATCGAAGATATCGATTACACTTATCCGTTCGCCCGACTGGTTCAGTTGAACAGGCCAGCGACCAGGCGACAGCTCTCAAACGCGCAGATTAGGACTGCACAGGTTCAGAAGGAGAAGATTCTGAACGCGAAACTGGCCGAGAAAAATTTCGGGGAGGAGCTGATGGAGATGGTCGACCGCGAGCAGCTCCGCCAGTACCTCACGGCGACGCCCACGACTTTCCATCCCCACATGGTAGCCGAGTTCTATGCTCGGGCCGTGATTGCTGACGACAGGAAGTCTTTCACAACTTCCGTTTTTGGCCACCTGATCACCGTCACCGCCGAATACCTCGCGGCTCTGTTCGGGCTGAGGAATGAAGGAGAGGATGTGGCCACGTATCATCAGGATGATACGGTGGAATTCAGGAGGCGGTGGATGCAGTGGAAGAAGCCAGAGGTCACCGTCTTCCGGACTGGCATGAGGAAGTCAGAAATGGAGGAGTACTGGCAAATGGTGTGCGATATTGTGGTTCGCATGCTACAATGCGAGGTCGGCTCGTACGCCGAGTTAAGCCTGCGCAAATTCTCGGTGATGTGTGCCCTGGTGGATGGAGTTCAGGGCAACTGGGCCGAATTTTTCTTTGGCAGGTTGCTAGAGAATGTGGACAGGAACACCTCTGTTCCGACTGAAGGCAGATTTGCTCACGCCGTATCCTTCGGGCTGAGGATCAGCCACATCCTGGAGATGGAGTTGGGTGATGGCGTGGATCAGGGGGAACAGCTGGTTGGTTCCGACTTCATACCAGCCACGAAGGTGAAGCTCCCTCACCCAGATTACAAGAAGCCACGAAGGCTGAAAGGGAAGTCAGCAGTGGACCCTGCTGAGGTCGTTTTTGAGGAGGACTCAGAAGACCAAGGAGAACAAGTGCCAGTTGTGGCTCTCCCACTGACTGATGAGGCAAGGGCTCAGTTGAAGAGGAAGCTGGAGACGGAGTCTCTCTTCGACACCATGGAAGGCGCAGTGGCTGAGGCGACTGGTATTCACCCAAGGGACGTACAACTTGTACCAGTCACCAAGAAGCCTACCCACAAGAAGCCTAAGACTTCCCAGCACCAGCAGCCACCGTCAGCTGTTGCATATGACCCTGAGTCTGGGAAGATCTCCATCCCAGTTAAGAAGAACATACTGGGGCTGACTGAAGAAGAGACGCTGGAGAGGATGACCCGTAAGCGAAAAAGGGTTCAGACCAGAGCTCAGAAGCTGGTCGAGCAAGCAAAGAAGGAGCAGCAAGCTTCTCTTGTAAGGAAGAAACAGGCCCAGGCACGGTTGAAGGCCTTGGCCAACCAGCGTAAACGAGAGGCTGAGCTGGCAGCCCGCGATGAAGCCTATGCAAAGGTGCAGGCTGAGCATGAGGCCAGACGTCAGGCGGAACTGGCGGAGCAGGTGCGCCAGGTGGCCAAGGGCAAGTGGGATGTGCCCGAAACAACTACAAGTGCGAGGCCACCAGCACCAGCTCCAGGCGAGATCTTATCCGATGAATCCTTTAACCGCCTGATGGTCATGGGTGCTGAAGAAGATGTACTATCCCTAGTGGATAAGTACCAGGAGGAGGAGGTCGCTGAAGTCCCTCCACCCGCGCAAGGGGGTGGTGGAGGTGAAGACGACCCACTGGCCGCGCAAGGGGGTGCCAGTGGAGGAGTTGAGGAGCGGGCGACCACCCCGGTAAAACTGGCGAGCTTCTCGGATGTCAGTTCTGAATCCGAGGATGCAGAGGAACCAAGGGCTGAAGAGCCAGAGCAGGAGCCAGCGCAGGAGCCAGCTGAGGAGGTGGTATCTTACTCCATGGTGCAGAGGATGGAGCCAAGGGATTTGTTCCCAGACATTGATGACAAGGCTCGTTCGTCCTGCCAGTCGCCCCCGATCTACAGATGCCTCGACATCAACTTCCGGGCGGCCAGCAGCATCCTCTTCATCACCAGCTAGGCGTGCACGAACTGAAAGGCGCCCTTATATGCTCTGCATCCAAGAGCATCAACTGGTTGATGAGGATGTCTTCCAGGCTCGAGTGACAGGGGTGCACCGGTGGGAGCAACGCGGGGAGATGGCTTTTTATAATTCAAGAGTGCCAGAGCCATCTGCATTCAACATCATCCCCTTCAGCGGACTCCCCCACCAGTCGATATATGCCTCCAGAATCTCTGACTGGTGCCTGCCCCTGCAGCCAGTGGAATATTACAATTCCACTCTCTATGAGTATGCGGAGAACATCACAGCGGAGGTGGAGAATGCCGTCAATGACGAAATGATATCCAGCTACCGCAGACTCTGGAGGGTGGATCCGGACCTATGTCTGGAACTCCGAAGGTGGAGAATTTTTGATCGATGCCAGCGCCTGCTGACAGTGGAGCAGCGGGCGGTTCTTTATGCCAGGCTGGGTCTTGGCTACTGGAGAGCGGAGGAGGAGTGGGCTAATGCTTTCATGGGCACTGATCCTGATTGCCCCCAGCAGCTGTCTACAAGGAGGATCAAGCGCCGCTTGCTGCAAATCGCTGAGTATAGGCAGCTGACTGGAAGCTCCGGCCTCCCGCCACTGAAAAAGGTCAAGTTACCTTTCCTCCAGTTCCGAGTCACCAGTCGGGGGTACCAGCTGACGTACGCGCTCCGACGCCTCAAAGTGCTGGTTACCCTCCCGAGGATCCCTCCCTACAATGCTATATTGTTCGACATGGCTGCCTGCGCTTTGCTGGTAGACCACTTGGTAGCGGAGGATCCCTCTCGTGGTTTGTGGCTGACCCTTGCCGTCCCTCCTGTTCCTATTATCTCGGGCGATCTCGTCCCTGATTCTATGGACTGGCAAGTGGTGGAATTCACAGCCCCCACAGTTGTTTCTGAAGTCCAGCCAGCTCCAGCAGCAGTGCCAGTGGTGGAATCAGCTGAGGAGCCAGCTGAAGAAGTACAAGTAGAGGAGTCAGCAGCAGCTGATGTACCAGCAGAGCAACCAGCTGCAGCTGCAGTGCCAGCGGAGGAGCCAGCCCCGATGGAGATACCAGCTGCATCTGAACCAGCAGCGGCTCCTTCCGCAACTGATGCACCCTCCTCTTCCATTGAAATTTCAGCGCAGCCTATCTCCGAGATCCATCCCCCTGCACAGCTTCTTGCACTTATTGATGCCAGGATGGACCAGCGCTTCGCCAGCTTCCAAACCGAAATTGCTCAACAGATGGAGTCAGTCACCGCTGGAGTGTCCTCCTTTTTGGCGCGGATCCAAGAGGGGGAAAGTGCGCAAGCACGTGCTGAGGCTGAGAGAGCCCGTCTTGCTGAAGAGGAGAGGAGGATTGCTGCTGAGGAAAGGGAGAAGAGCAGACAAGATATGGCAGCGCTCACTGAGATCCTGAGGTCGCTCACAAGCAGAACTCAATCACCAGGATCATCTTCTCAGCCATAGTCTAGCTTCTTCATTTTGTTGTAAGTAAATGCTTATCAGCTAGATTAGTCAGTTATCCTTCCTGTACATGTAATGCTACATCATTAATGGATTGATTACTGACATGTTGATGACAATTCCTCATTATCCAACAAATTGTCTAAGTATTTACTTACCAGCTGAACTTACACTTCCAGTGTAATCAGCACCAGCACTCGTATCACACACCTTAAATCTTTTTGCTCTGATCTCAATTCTCATATTTTAAACGAGCAATATCCCTCTTAGTTTGAGGGGGAAGATTTTTAGT
>JAPKLW010005074.1:0-10535 GCA_026898455.1 Plectranthus barbatus
CATTGTTATCTTTACTTTTATAAAACCCTGATTTTGAATTCCTCAAACAATGAATCTTCGGATCATAGCTAGTATATAGGATAGTTTCCCCACACAATTCACCTGGATCGATAACCTTAGGGTTTACAAATTTATTTGCCGCTGTTATTATAATTAATCTGTTAGAAATAACAGTGATCAATGTGTGACGCCAGTGATTTTGCAGTAGGGGCAGCGAAAGGGAAAACTTTTTCATGTCATTCACTATTCCAGCAAAAGTATGAACCTGGCACAATGCAACTACACCACCACTGAAAAGGAAATGCTCGCGGTCGTCTATGCATTCGACAAGTTTCAGTCCTATCTGATAGGTTCGAAAACAGTCGTTTACACGGACCATGCCGCCATCAGATACTTGTTCGCAAAGCAGGATGCCAAGCCCCGCCTTATCAGATGGATACTGCTGCTACAGGAATTCAATTTGGAGATCAAAGATAGAAAAGGAAGCGAAAATGTGATAGCCGATCACTTGTTGCGGTTAGAACAGCCAATCGAGGGAGATGATCAACAGGTGCAAATCCTTGAGACCTTTCCTGACAAACATGTTTATGCCTTGAAGGATCTGCGAGAGACATATGAATCGAAGACACCATGGTATGCTGATTTTGCCAACTACCTGGTGATTGGCGTTCTTCCACCGAACTCCTCCCCATATGCCAAGAAGAAATTCTTGCATGACGTCAGATTCTACTATTGGGAGGATCCCTATCTATGGCGACGATGTGCTGACAACATTATTCGCCGGTGTGTTCCTCAGTCAGAGTTGTGGCAGATCTACGAGGCGTGTCACTCTTCTCCTAGCAGCGGTCACCACTCAGCCAACCGGACCACCTTCAAGATCTTGTCAAGTGGATTTTATTGGCCTTCTATCCACGAGGTCTGTCGTGGGTGGATTACAGGCTATGATCGTTTCCAGTGGAACGACAATATCAGACGGAGGAATGAGATGCCACGAACTCCGGTGATCGAAGTTGAGATATTTGACGTCTGGGGGATTGACTTCATGGGATCGTTTCCATCATCCCGTGGTCTCTCCGATATCTTGCTTGCAGTGGATTATGTGTCACGATGGGTTGAAGTCATTCCGACGACCACCAATGATGCAAAAGTCATCATTAACCTCATGCAAAAGCTCGTAACAAGATTTGGGATGCTGATAAACTCGTTATTTTACTCACTTATCTATATTATTTTCTACTATTCTACATATTTTTATTGAGTTTATATATATATTTTATGCATGAGTCTATATTGGGTGGTATTATGCGTGCTTTGGCTTGTTTCTACAGGTTATAGGCCAAATTCACTGGAAAACCGTTCCGAAAGTAGTGGCGTGCAAGAGTAGCAGTTAAGCGTTCTTCCACACAAGGAATTCGGGATATTGGCACATGGAAATGAATAGAGCTACAAGTTAGCTTTCCAACACAACTAGAATCGGGTCAATCGGAGTTCGGGAGAGTAAGTTATGGCCAAAACCGTGAGATCGCGCAGAAGGGGGCGAGACAGGACCACATCGATCGACGTGGGAAGCCACGTCGGTCGACACAAATCTGCTGGCGCGGAAATTTGATCAAATTCGGATTATATCATATCTTTAGCCCTAGATTTGATAGGATACACATCCACCTCTATAAATACCTAAGTAATTTTGACTTTTTGAGAATCTCTGATCCTATTTTCATTCTGCAATTTAGTTTTTAGAGTTTTGAGAGTTGGGAAACATGAAACCCTTTATTTTTATTGTAAGTTCTTTACTTTTATGCAATTTAATATGTTTTCTTTTAGATTTCTATCTGCGATGAGTGGCTAGAAACCCTAGCGGGTTCTAGGGTTTGATATTATTATGGATGCATGTTAGGATTAATTAATTAGGTCCATGATTCCTGTGTTTATTTTATAATTCTAGATTAATTTAAGGACCGAAAGGTGACGATTAATTTAGATGTCTAGCTATTGATAGAAGGACTGAAAGATGAATATTGATAGTGGGATTAGGAATGCATGATACACTCTATACTATCCAATGAGATGTATTAGACTGTAGAAATTGAACTGATTTGCTTATCAGATTGACCAATTTGGTGTTCTTGAGACCGAACGGAGATAGTCACTAATTAGTAATTTAGGTTATATTTGCCCAACCAAGGAAATATAGCATTATTGCAGTATTCCACCTGTTAAATTAATTGGTTCTTACATGTTATCCATAATAAGATTTCTTCCCTAGAATCTGTGTTCCTATAAATTTGATTTCAAAACCTCTTTAATTTTCAGTATTGTCATCTTTATTTTCCAAATCAAAACCCTGATTTTCTGTTTCCTCAAATAATGAATCTTAGGATCATAGTTAGTACATAGGATAATTTCATTATACAATTCCCCTGGATTCGATAACCTTAGGGTTCTTTATAAATTTATTTGCCAGTGTTGCTATAATTTATCTGTAGATTTTACAGTGATCAAATTGACGTTGTTGCCGGGGAATTGTTAGATTTTATCTTGTTACTAGTTCGTTCTAGGATTTGCTGGATTGAGTTTTATTTTTCTGTACGTGTGCGTGTGTGAGTTTTTGTTTCTGTACTCGGTGTCGATCGACGCATACACGCGTTGATCGACATCGAAATTCTGCAGAATGAAGTACAACAGCTGAGAGCACAACTACAAGCAGCCCAGGCTACTCAGGCAGAACAAGCTGCAAGACTGGCAGAGTTGAACAACAGGCAGATTGTGGTTCCACAAAGGTCCATCTTGGATCGATTTCTTCCACAACAAGCGGAGGCCGGATTCAGAGTTGACATCGATGCCAACAACTTTGAGCAACGCACAAGCCTTATTCAGATGGTGCAGCAAAATCAGTTTGCGGGGAGAGCTGTAGAAGACCCATATGCCCACCTCAACCAGTTCATTGGGGTGTGTGACACTGTGAAGCAGAACGGAGTAACCCAAGATGTAATTAGAATGAGACTGTCTCGTTCTCACTCAGAGACGAGGCACGGTCTTGGTTTGCCGGATTGGATAAGAGTTTGATAGAGACATGGGAGGAACTTCGATCAGAATTCCTCACCAACTACTTCCCGCCGAGCTTACTGCTGAAGAGGAAAGCTGCTATCACTCATTTTAAACAGATGTATGATGAATCACTACATGAGGCCTGGAAGAGGTACAAGGAGCTCTTGCGTCTCTGTCCTGGGCATGGGATTGATTTAGAAATGCAGATCTGTCATTTCTACGAAGAGCTGACTCCACACATGAAGGATTTGGTTGATGCATCTGCTGGTGGAATCCTAATGAAGAAGAGTGGAGCCGAGGGAATGAGACTCCTGGCAGATCTGGCTCTGAATAGCCATCAGTGGCCGACCAAGAGGCAGCTACCAGTCAAAGCAATCGAGACAAAGCCAGAATTCGACGTGGTTGCTAAAGTGAAAAAGCTCCGGGAAGACATTGCAAAATTGGAAGCAGCAAAAGCCACAACTACCGCTGCAGCAGAGCCAAGCATGGCCATAGTACCCGTGTTGGCTGACTACATCAATCGGGGGGCGAGCAGCTCATCTGGAGCTGCTGGAGCAGAAGTAAACTATATTGGAGGTGGTTATCAGAATAACTATCGAGGAGGCAATCAGGGGTATCATTACAACCATGGGAGAACTCACCCTGGTTTTGCCTATTCTAACCCCTCTGCAGCAGAACACCCTCCACCCGATTTTGATGTAGGTACTGGAGGAGAGATTGTGGAAAGAAAGAAGTCTGTGCTGGAGGAGATGCTCGAGAAATTCATCAAGAGATATGATAATCAGTTTGGGAAAGTAGAAACCGAGGTGAAGGGGATGGCCAACCACATGCAGCTGATGACGAAACATCTTTAGATGTTGGACACCCAACTGAGCCAAATCGCCGTTACTCTCAACAATCAACATAAGCCAGGACAGCTTCCAACTACAACAGAGGTGAACCCGACAAAGAAAAATTCAGTGAATGCCATTACTCTGAGGTCTGGGATGAGCTACAAGAGTCCCGAGATGGTTATGAACAATTTTGGAGGCAAAAAGGAGCGAAATTGCGCAGGAGAGGGATCCACGTCGATCGACGCACCTCCCGCGTCGATCGACATCGAAGATAGAGCCACATCGATCGATGCAACCCTGCGTCGATCGACGCCGAAGCCCAGTCCAGGCGAAAAGCTGAGGCAGTCTAAAGATCAACCCCCTCCTATGCTATTCCCACAGCGGTTCACGAAGCAGAAAGAGGACTCGAAGTTCTCCAGATTCGTGGAGAATCTGAAGAAGGTCAGCATCAACATCCTGCTGATCGAAACACTAAAGGAGATCCTGGGGTACATGAAGTACCTCCAGAAATTGATGAGTGGGAAGAAGCAATTCATGGAGAATGAGACAGTGAAGATCCACGAGCAGTGTAGCCTGCTACTGCAAAAGCAGGTGCCCATCAAGAGAAGCAATCCTGGATGCTTCTCTATTCCGGTTGAGATTGGGGGACACACGTTCGAGAGAGTACTATGTGATACTGGGGCCAGTATCAACCTGATGCCGTACTCCATCTACAAGTGTCTCAACATCGGAGAGATGAGGCCCACGACGATCACCCTGCAGATGGTGGACCGGTCTGTGTCCTGCCCGAAAGGTATACTTGAAGATGTGCTCATTCGCGTGGGCCATCTCATTTTTCCTGTAGATTTTGTGGTGCACGAGATGAAGGAGGACGAGAACATGCCCATGATCTTGGGGCATAAATTTCTCGACACCAGCGCCACTCTCATTGATTGTCGAGGCGGCAAGATCACATTCCGAGCGAATGACGAGAAGATCACCTTTGTGATCGACAAGAGCAAGAAGAAAGCGGAGTGCAATCGGATCTCCACTACTGAAGAAGGAGATGAATCTGAGGAGGAGGAAGCAGCTGCCATTGAGTGGGAGCGAGGAAACGGAGGAGTGAAAATGTCAACTACACCACCTTTTTCTGAGCTCACCACCATTGTCAAAGACCGGAAGGTTTACATGGTGGATTCCAAAGGTCGGCGAGTCTGGACCCGACCTTCCTGGCAGTGATTTGAGGTATCGTCGAGCTGCGACATTAAATCAAGCACTTGTTGGGAGCTAACCCAACCTTTTGCATGTTTTCTTTTCAATTTTCGTTTTTATTTTGAATTTATAATGTTATTGTTAACAGATGTTTTGCAGTTAGAAAAATTAAAAAAATTTAAGTATAGCTCGACGTCGATCGACGCCGAGCAGCCCGATGTGATACATTTTGATCCACAATGAGGATCAACAAGAAGGCTTCATGTCAATCGAAGCCATCTTGCATCGATCGATGCGAAGTGCCCACAACCACTATTTCACATCGCGCAATGTTTGAAGACTCCGAGGGGATAAATAGTTGATGTATGAGATCAACTACCAGGTATCGTTCCCTCTTTTATCTGATTTTCAAACTTATTCCACTCTTCGAGTTGGAAATAAGTTTTGGGGGATGTGGACAAGAGATGGAACGTTCTATCTTTTATTTATTCTGCTTTCCGCCTTTGATTTTTTTAAGTTTTATGCTATTTTGTGGGGAAAAATTTTGAGTTTTGATATAACCCGAATGAGATTGTGAGATTAGAATTGATTGAGGGTTGAGTTTGAATTGATTGTGATTGTGGTTAGATGCCTATGAATGTAGAATACCGCATGACATGATTGATTTGACACTTACACTTGCATGCCGATTGAGCTGATTTGAAATTGACTGTGTAAGAAAGTTTTAAACCCTTGTGTGAGATTTTAAGCCTTATTTCGTTTGGTGTGAGATTCACATGTGTGTTTTTATTTCTCTAGAACTTGCCTATTTTCTGTGTTGAGACTGCATAGTGTGCACAAGTTTAGGAGATGATCTTAGGCCTATTGTTGGGCCAAAAAATGATTGGGCTGGAGAAGTCAGGCTCAGGCCCATTATGAATGACGGTGGCCCAGAATAGAACATATAAACGAGCTCAACCATTCCGAAGCAACGACCCGAATCAAACCCGAGGGCTGAAATATAAGCTCCAGTACCAAGTCAAAGTTACGGGCGTCCCTATCACGGTGATGCTACCTTCGTGCACGACCCAGGCGGGAGGCTCCTAGTTTAGAAGCGCACCAATATCGACGAGAAGTTGGAACAACCACAGCTCACGCCATCTTCACCCGACGAAATCGGAACTACCCCCAAAGACCTCGCATGCCCGTTGACGCACTCTTGTTACAAAGCTCGGAGCGTCCTCAGCCAACTAACCCCACTAAAATGGCGCCAACGACCACTACCGACGCCTCCCCCCGAATATCGGAACCACCGTCGAACTTAGCTAGGGTTGTAACCACCTCCCTTGTGATATAAAAGGGACGTGGAGGGTTAATTTAGAGACACATTTTTAACCCATAGGAGAAGAAACACAAGCACACAACGACACCAATTACATTGTTTACCGGAAAACTCCGTCACAGCCGATATTTGGGGTCTCATTTTTATAGTTATTGGTTGTATTTTCATCCGATTTCTATTAAGTTCCATGGGTCCCTATTTCAACACAAATCGAACCTCAACAGTTTGGCGCCCACTGTGGGGCCTTTGGAACGTAATCTCGTTAGTTTTGTAGGATATGGCCGACGATCACGCTCCGAAAGTGAGTCTTGGATCGGAGGATCCACCTGAGCAGGGTCCTCAACCCCGAGAAAATGCGCTCCAGAACCTCCTGCTGTGGATGGAGCATAACCGCACGATGCAACTCGCGTTGAGCTTTCCACCACCACATCCTTCCGCCATGAACGACCCAACCGTGGTCCAATTCATGAACCAAATTCGCAACGCGCAGCAGGAGATTGCCCGAGTCAACCTCCAGATAGATCAAATGACCAGGGCACACCGCGAGATGATTGAAGAAAATCAGTGCCTTCGAGCTGAGAGATCCGCCGCCAACCGTCAACCCTGGGTCACGATCCCCGAAAGTTCAACGCGTCACGCCCCGGTGTCTCCTCAAAATCTGAATACAGAATTTGAGCACCCTGCCAGTGGGCGAGGCCAGCACGCGCTGCCCAACCTCGGTGGAGGGCACCGTGCTGGGGCTGTCAAAGAGAGGCCACCCGCGCTTGATCCAGCGATGAACGAGATCCGAAGTCGCATGAATTACTTCGAGTCTCTCCTGGCCCGTATCCCCGGTGTACCTCCGCTGGAGAGGAATATCGCGAGGGAGAGTTATGCGGACTCATCGTTCGCACCCAGCATAGCCAATGTGGAAATCTCTGCAAGGTTCGTTCCCCCCAACTTACATCCCATATGATAGGACAACCGACCCCGAGAACCACATTGCGATCTACAAGCAGAAAATGTTTGCGGCGTCCATCCTAACAGAAGAACGTGAAGCCTGCATGTGCAAGAATTTCGGATCTAGCCTGACAGGCCCCGCCTTGGAGTGGTTCGTGAGCCTACCACGAGGATGCATCTCCACCTTCGCGGAGCTGCACCAGTTGTTCCGAAGGCAGTACGCGAGCAGCAGAAAACTGGAGAAACACCCGGACGAGCTCTACGCCATCATCTAGAAGCCGCGAGAGCCTTTACGATCCTATGTGGCTCGCTTCAATAACGAATTGGTCAACATTCCTAATTGCCCCCAATCCACCGCAATTGGAGCCTTCCGGAAGGGGTTGGACGTTGACTTCGACCTCTACAAGGAACTAACCTTGTACCCATGTCAGACCCTTGACGACATGCTGAACAAGGCTGGGGCTCGCATCAAATGGGAAGAAGATGAGCCGTACCAGATCTCACGAAGGAGTGCCCTGCGTACCTCTGGGCGGGCCACAAAGGAGGAAAATTTTGACTCCCGCGATAGAAGGGATACGAGGCCATATCCGTACAACCGAACTCCTAGGAACTCTACTCCTTATGTTTCTGATTACACATTGAGTATCGCACCCGCCGATCTCGTGAACAACGTGCTAAAGCAAATGCCTGGGGCTATAAGATGGCCGCCAAAGATGGCAACAGACCCCGCTTCCCGGGACGCTAAGAAATTTTATGAGTTCCACAATGACCACGCGCATCGAACCAAGGAATGCTGAGTGCTGCGGATCGAAGTTGTGGAGCTCCTCAAGAAGGGCCTCCTGATGGAATATCTATCCCTGAAGGGCAAGAAAATAGGGACCCGTGGGAAGACAAACCCGGGGAAGAAGCCCGACGAGGACAAAGTGCCAACCTTTCCTACCGCCGAAAAGATCATCCATTTCATTAGCGGCGGATCGGAAGTAAGCGGCATCAATCACAGCTCCGCTAAAAGAGCCTGCAGAACCGCCAGAAATACGGACGGAATCCCACACAAGAACCCAGAACATGAAGTCATCAAATTCACCAGTGAAGTATCACAGGGAATTCACCACCCTCATCATGATGCTTTAGTCATTTCCTTGCCCATATCCAATTGCTGCGTTCATCGAATCCTGGTAGACAACGGCATCTCAGCAAATGTACTCTTCTATCAAGCTTTCAAAGAAATGGGCATCCCTGACTCCAGGATGATCGACAACATAACCCAGTTGACGGGGTTCAGCGGCGAGAAAAGGAATACCTTGGGTGACATACGATTACCCGTGTACTGTGGAAGTAAAAATATGGACCTGACGTTTCAGGTCGTAGACGCTCCCTCGGCCTACAACGCTATCCTCGGACGACCTTGGTTACACGAGCTCCAAGCCGTGCCATCCACCTACCACCAGGTGGTGAAATTCCCTACTCGATGGGGAGTACACACCATCTATGGAGAACAAACCGCCTCCCACAAGTGATATTACACTAGCCTCAAGGCCGTCAACAACATCGAGGGGTCCGTGCAGACCTTGCCACCCAAGGAACTAGAGGAAGTACCCCTAGATGAGCAAGACCCAACGAAGACCACATTCATAGGTGCTAAACTCATTCCCGATGTTAAGAAGGAACTCCTACAGTTCCTGCGGTCTGAAGTGCACGTGTTCGCCTAGTCGGACAAGGATATGACTGGAATAGATCCTGAGATAATGACTCACCGACTTCAGGTCGATCCACGTTAAAAACCAATCTAACAACGGCGCCGAAGGTTCACCCCCGAGAAGAACCTGACTATAAATAAGGAGATCGACAAACTCCTGAGCATTGGATCGGTTAGGGAAGTAAAGTACCCCACGTGGCTGGCCAATGTAGTGGTGGTAAAGATGAAGAACGGCAAGAATCGGGTGTGCATCGACTTCACAAATCTTAACAAAGCTTGCCCCAAGGATCCGTACCCACTGCCCCACATTGACAGAATCGTGAATGCAACTGCTAGACACGAACTCCTGAGCTTCATGGACGCCTTCTCCGGGTACAACCAAATTCAGATGCATCCTGAGGGCCAGGAGAAGGCGGCCTTTATGACCAACAAAGGAATCTACTGTTATAAGGTCATGCCTTTCGGCCTGAAGAACGCAGGCTCAACATATCAAAGACTCGTCAACAAAATGTTCGAACACCTTATAGGGAAAACTATGGAGGTCTACATCGATGACATGCTTGTCAAGTCCCTTCACGCCGGAGAGCACGTCAAACACTTTCGCGAAGCGTTCCATACCTTAGAGAAATTCAACATGAAGCTGAATCCCACTAAGTGCGCGTTCGGAGTAGCCTCCGGCAAGTTCCTCGGATACTTGGTCACGAAGAGAGGAATCGAGGTAGATCCAAGCTAAATCAGAGCAATCTACCTCCTCCCGCATCCTCGGAATCCAAAGGAGGTTCAAAAGCTAATAGGCCGCCTCGCGGCCCTAAGTAGGTTCGTGGTCAAATACTCCGAGAAAATGCAATCGTTCTTTCAAACACTAAAGAAGGGGAGTAAGTTCGAATGGACCGAGGAGTGTGCTAAAGCTTTGGAAGAACTAAAGCATTACCTGACCAGTCCCCCAGTCCTGTCAAAACCAGAAATAGGAGAAACCCTCCTACTCTACCTATCGGTCTCTGATAGGGCCATCGAATCAGTCCTCGTGCGCGAGGAGGGAACTAAGCAACATCCCGTCCATTAAGCTACCAAGGCCCTTCCCGATCCAGAGTCCCAATACACCGCCTTGGAAAAACTGGCACTCTCACTAGTCAATTCGGCCCATAAACTCAAACCCTACTTTGAGTCACATCCTATCAAAGTTTTAGCCGCTTAACCCCTCCGTGCGGTTTTCTCGAAGCCAAGCCTATCCGGCCGCCTACTCAAATGGGCCGTTAAATTAGGGGATACAACATTGAAAATGAACCAAGAACGGCGATCAAGTCGCAGGTTCTCGCATATTTCGTAGCCGAATTCACTAGCGATATCCAAACTCAAGCGGAGAAAGAAGTGGCTCATCTGAGCTGGGAGGTCCTATCAGAAGATCCTTGGGTCTTGTACGTGGATGGAGCCAGCAATGTTCATGGCAATGGAGCGGGGCTACTTGTTGGTCCCGGATATCAGGGTATAACTTGGCAGCGGAAAATAC
>JAPKLW010005074.1:10545-22758 GCA_026898455.1 Plectranthus barbatus
CTACTGGGGAAGGGAAACTTAGCCAAATTTCCAACAATTTCCCAACACTACTCCTAACCAGCCCTTGGGGGGAAACCTTCCAGAGAGCCGTGCGACTCGCCTTCGACGCAACCAATAACGAGACTGAGTACGAAGCCTTACTTCGAGGATCCTCCTGGCTAAGGAACTAGGGGCTCGGAAGTTGGAGGTCTTTAGTGACTCCCAGCTAGTGGTCAACCAAACTAATGGAGAATACCAAGTCAAAGAGCCCCAATTACTTTGTTACTACGAGGAAGTAAAGTTGCTAAAAGAATCTTTTGACACCTTCGACGTCAAATACATAGCGAGAGAGAAAAACCACGTGGCTGATGCTCTAGCCGGCCTGGCCACCACACTCACCGACCCAATCCAAAAATCGGTTCCTGTCTCATTGGTCGAACAACCGATCACCACCGCCAAGGCCAAAGTTGCGCCCATAAGCGTGAACCCCGAATCCTCCTGGATGGTCCTATATCCGCGTAAATAAGGGATAGGACCAAGCCCACCGAAAGAAACGAGGTTGTATGACTGGAGCAACAAGCTGCACGATACTCGATCATCAACAACACCCTTTATCGGAAGTCCCTCGAGGGAACCCTCATCCGTTGCATCGATGAGCCTAAAATTACTCAAGTCTTATATGAGATACACGAGGGCGACTGTGGCAACCACTCGGGGGGTGGACTTTGGCGCATAAAGTGATCTGCCGGCTTCTACTGGCCTACCTTATGCCACGATGCCAGGGAGTTTGCTAAAAGATGCGATCGTTGCCAGAGGTTCGAGGCTACTTCCCACATCAGCGCCGAACCTTTGCACGCTACCATCACCCCTTGGCCCTTCATGTCCTGGGGGATGGACATCGTGGGTAAACTACCCAAGGGCACTGCCCAAAAGGAATACATCCTTATAGCCACCGACTACTTCACCAAGTGGGTAGAAGCAGAGGCTCTCAGAAACACCGGAGAGGTAGAAGTCATCAAGTTCCTGTGGATTCACATCCTATGCAGGTTCGGGGTCCCGATGGAGATACAAACAGACAACGGAGCACAGTTCACAAGCACGAAGGTCAAAGCGTTTTACAACAAATTTAGAATCAAGCTCGTGTTCTCAACACCAAGGTACCCCGAGGCGAACGGCCTGGCCGAGTCTACCAACAAGACCCCACTCAACACCTTAAAAAAGAAACTAGAAGACCGTAAGTCTTGATGGGTGGAAGAATTACCGGGGGTCCAATGGTCCTATCGGACGACTCCCCGAATCGCAACTGGGGCTACCCCCTTCTCCCTTGCCTATGGGGAAGAGGCCGTAATTCCCATTGAGACTCAATTAATAAGTCCCAGAGTTGAATTCTGCCAGCTTGATAGCAACAATCACGACCTCATGGCGGGACGCATGCTGATCGACGAAATGAGGGACGAGGCCAACGCCCGAATGGCCCAAAGGCGACAAAAAGTGGAGAGATTCTTCAATAAGAGGCTGCGGTTGAGAACCCTCAATGAAGGTGACCTAGTACTGAGGAAGGTTTTCCAAAACACCAAGGAGGACAAAGCTGGGAAGCTCGCTCCCCAGTGGAAAGGACCATACGTTGTCACCGGGATTTCGGGGCGAGGGGCTTACAGTCTCGCTGATCTGGAAGGAAGACCCATATGCAACAACTGGAACATCAAGCACCTAAAGCAGTACTATCATTAGAATTGTTCCTGGGTCCTTTACGAGGGACCCAGCGGATGTGCTATTTTTCAAATTTGTTTGCAGTACTTTGTTTATTTCGATTTTGCTTGCATCGTATCATTTCTATGTCTTACTTTATTCTTGAATGCCATTATGACAACTTTTGTTTCAATTCAATGAGTGCAATTACCTTCTTATGAATCTACTTTTGTCATTTATCTCGTGTTACTCCGTTCGTGTGATACTTTCTCTTTGTTTCACCTCATCCGCATACTACTTTACGTTCTCACATTTGAATTGCGACGTTAGATACTAACTTGAGCGTCGGAGGGGCGATATCGCGTACATCGCCCATACTCACGACCCTCTTCAACTCTATCTATGGCAAGCACATTTTGGCAAAACTAAGGTAGTGTTTGGTTGGTGGGTTTCGGAATCAAGGAATGGAATGATTCCGAAACCCACCGTTTGGTATACGGGTATGGGTATCGAAATATGGGAATGATTCCTTATTTTTTGGGAATCCACAAAACCCTTGGTATTGTGTGGGTTTCGATTCATTCCCTAATTTCATTCCCTCTCCCACCGCCTCCCATCTCGACATTACTGCTCCCACCTCTCTTCCTCTCGATCGCTCCTTGGGCTCTCTCTGTTCGTCAATCGCCGCAAAAACAGCCAATTTTTGTCTGCCTCAACCATCTCTCCAATTTTATCTCTTCTCTCTGCATCGTTGTGTCTTCTCATGTTTTAACGGTGCTCTCTCCTTCAGAAATTCTGTGCGCGCTGCTCTCTTCTTGGAAGAGTTTTTATACTTCACAAAAATCTCAAGCTCTCTCTTTTCTGAATTTTTACTTTTGTTAAATTTTGTTTGACAGCAAATTCGAAATTTCTGGGAATGAAAGTTTGAAAATTGTGTTAAGTTAAAAATCATTCAAATATTATTATTATTATTATTATTCATTTAATATTTGGAGATTTGAAGTTTTAAAATTATTTTTTTTTAATTTGTCATTTTATATATTTTCCTTTTTATTATTTTTATTTAATCAATTTTATATATTCTTTCTTTTATTTTAGTAAATTTGTAATTAATGAACAAATGATAAAAATAATAATTAATAATTTATTTCCAAACCCATAGATTCAAACCAAACATGAAAATTGGAATGATTCCTAAACCCAACTTATAAACCAAACAGTTTTATTGGAATGCCCAAACCCATACCCATTCCCTATACTATCAAACCCATACCCATAGTGATTCCTGACAATTATACCAAACGCCCCCTAAGCATAAGCATAATTCGGCCATGCCGAAACAACGACCCGCATTCATTCGCATAAAGGGCCACCCCCTTCATCCATCGCCTAAGGGTGATCACCATTCATACAGTTCAAAAACAAAATAAAGCAAATCCAACAACATCCAACATAAAGTTTGTTCAAAATCCAACAAAAAGAAAAGAAGTAGAGTTCAGATTTAAGCAGCAGCAGATTTGGAGGGTTCGGTGGAGTCGGGCTGCAGTCCAAGCTGCTCCCCACCATGCGGATCATTAGCTTCGACAGATGGGCGGGGAGTCTCCTCAACAGGGGCCTGGTTAAGCTCGCTCTGATCATCCACCTTGGGCCCAGGAGACGGCTCCTTACGATCGGCACCTTCCTCCGGTTTGTCCAAGAAACCCAGGTTCAGGTCAGGGTACCTGAGGGCGATTCGACCGTAGACCTCATCAGTCGCCTGCCCCACCATCATCTGTATCAACAACCGTATTCAGCCCATTTCAAGATGCTAAATATCAACATGCCAATATGACGAGCCATACCTCATAGGTTTTGCTGAAATACTCGGACATGATGATGGTAGAAAAGTCGAGCCCCTCTCCCTGCTTGAGCCGGGCGATCTCGTCGTCAAGATCCCCCAGCTCCCGCCTAAAGTTGATATCGTGGGCTTGGAGTTCCTCCCTCGCTGATCCCAGTTGAGCTGTCAGAGTACAAATCTCCCCACGGAGAGAGTCAACCTCTGCTGCCGCACGGGCAAACTCCTTTAGCTCAGACGAACCCTTCCTGGCCTTCTCCAATTCCTGCTGGCACCGGCGTAGGTCCTCCGGGGCACTCGCCAACTCCTCCTCCAACCCTTGGACCTTCTCAACAAGCTCCCGCACGCGAGGCCCTTCCGTCTTCGCCCTGGCAAGCTCCTTGGCCTGGTCCTCCACATGAATGGCAACCTCCTTATGGAACTCAAGAAGATCCATCACTCCCTTCAACACAACAGTTAGTCAACCCCAAGAAACCATGAAATAACAAAGCTGACCCTTACCTCGAGCACCTTCTGATCCACATCTGCCACCCTCCGAAAAGCTTGCTCGAGGGAAATGTCCGGAGAAACTACAACACCCGTCAGAAGTTGCCTCGCCCTCGAAAGGAAAGCCTCCACCTCGGCAGCTCGACCCTGAAGAGGGGTGGAGGAGGAGGCTGGATCCTCGACCTGTCCACGTCCCAGTCGTGTTGGTCCTCGTGTGTACCCTCTCTAACCTTCCTCCTCCTCTCATGACGAAGGTCACGATCATCCTCTACTAGATTTACCACACGCTCATCCTTCTTACGAGACTCCTCCTGGCTCCGCGCGAACGATTGCCTCTCCTCGTGCTCAGTGGTCGCTCTTTTGGGCGGAGGAGAACCAGCCTGTTTGCCCGAAGATGGTCATTTTCTCTCCGACTGCACGGCCTCCGCCTTCGCCCTCTCCTTCACCTTCAATGCTTCTGCAAGCGCTGCCCTCGTCGACTTAGTCCCCCTCATTTTTGCAGGCAAATCCTCAAGCCTTCCGTCCGGATATCGTATACAATTGGCAGAAATGCACCTCCCTGCCCTTAACTCTTTCCATGAAGTGACGTCCACTGCGTACGCCTTGTTCCCCTCCACAGCTCCGCCTTCGTAAGCTCGATCCTCTTCAGACCTGCAAGCACAACCACAACCCGTTAGAACCCCATTCAAATTTAAGAAAAGTAGGAAGATAGCCTAAGATGCAAGAACTAACTCAAGGAATCATCCTCAATCGGTGTAAATTTAGGGTTCCGTGCATCCATCTCCAGATAAAACCACCGGCTCCACCATCGCGAAGAATTATCCGGCGCACCCGTGACCAGGGGGGTCAATCTCCCGTCCATTGAGTAGCGTAGTAGTACCCCAGACGGTAGGGATTGAGATGATACAGATAATACCACTCACGCACGGAGGGCAAGTCAAGCCCTTGGTCCATAAAAATCAAGAACGTCCTAACCAAATGACACCAAGTAACAGGGGACAAGTTAAAAGGGTACAACCCGTAGGAGTTCAGCACGTTGCTGAAGAAAGGGTGAAGGGGAAGATCTACCCCCTTCTCCAAAATGGGCAAGTAAAATGCCACAAAACCCTTAGGAGGCGAGAACACTCGCTCCTCAATCGAAGGAACCCGATAACCTGGAGGAACCCTACCCGAATCCGCAAGCATCTCCACCACTTGGCCCACGGTCACACAAGAAATTGCATCCCGCACCTGGTCCCTTTTCGACTTCACCTGCCTCCGGGTACGGGACCTAGCGGACTGCACCGGTGGTTCGCCACCGGAGGAGGAGAATACTTCAACTATTGGCTGCCTAGAGGGAGAACCCGCAACTATCTCCTGCTCCACCTCCGGAGTACCCCTACCTAGGGACATGGAACCAACCTCCTCAGAGGAGGACGGATGGACAGAAGGAGACTCGTACTCCTGGGCCTGAGAACTACTACCCCTATTTTGAGAATCTGAGGGCGAAGACATGGGAAGATCCAAACTAAAAACCCTAAGACAAATCGACACCTAAACTCGACTACCAAGACGATCACAAGAGCACGCGCGAACAGAGAATAACTTAAGATGATCGAAAAAAATGGAAAGCCACTAACCTTAAGGCGGAAAATCAAATGCAAGGAAGAAAATCGCAACCGCCATGGAAAATGTCTGAGAGAAAAATGTAGAGCTCAATCAAATTATGAGGAAGAGAGTGATGTGACTTGTTTTGCAGGTGACGGTTTGTCTCCCGAAACCGCCACGTAACTGCCCCTATACCTACGCCAAATTATGATTACGCCCCAGCGACGTGGCGGGTTAAGCAAACCGTTCCCGCGCACAATTTTCAAAATATCTAACCCGAAATTCACTTTGGACTGCCCGATAGAATATGGGTCCTTTGAAGTTCCGCACTTCCTCAAAGATCCACGGACCATGCGATCCGTTTAGAATGATATATAAAATTTCCCGTAAGGAATTCCCCACGGGGATACACAGAGCGCTGTACATGAGAGCTTGACTCCCATAAAGCGGTAGGTCCTACGGGACATCCCCCCTCCTAACTCGTGGTTCCGAACCCACGAATCGAGCCCGCAAGGTAGCCCCCAGGGACTTTTTGCACTTCCACGTAAAATTCTAGAAGAAGGACTTTACGATAGTCGAGTCTACTTCCGAGCGATCAACATTTCCAAAGGAGATAGGGACCTCAGGAGGACCCCTCCTGGGCTCCCGATGCCTCCTCACGAGGAGCTCGGAACTTCCGCGCTGTGAGTACTTGCATAAAAAGGGTACGATCCAACTGTTCGACCTTGGGGTCTCTCTAGTTCACTCAACCCCAAGCCCGAAGAGGCTATTGTTGGGTCCAAAAATGATTGGGCTGGAGAAGTCAGGCTCAGGCCCATTATGAATGACGGTGGCCCGAAATAGAACGTATAAACGAGCTCAACCATTCCGAAGCAACGACCCGAATCAAACCCAAGGGCCAAAATATAAGCTCCAGTACCAAGTCGAAGTTACAACTGTCCCTATCACGGTGATTCTACCTTCGTGCACGACCCAGGCAGGAGGCTCCAAGTTCAAAAGCGCACCAATATCGGTGGGAAGTTGGAACAACCGCAGCTCATGCCACCTTCACCCGATGAAATCAGAACTACCCCCGAAGACCTCGCATGCCCGTTGACGCTCTCTCGTTACAAAGCTCGAAGCATCCTCAACCAACTAACCCCACTAAAACGGCGCCAACGGCCACGACCGACGCCTCCCCCCGAATATCAGAACCACCGTCGAACTTAGCTAGGGTTGTAACCACCTCCCTTGTGATATAAAAGGGATGTGGAGGGTTCATTTAGAGACACATTTTTAACCCCTAGGAGAAGAAACACAAGCACACAACGACACCAATTACATTGTTTACCGGAAAACTCCGTCATGGCCGGTATTTAGGATCTCATTTTTATAGTCATTGGTTGTATTTTCGTCCGATTTCTATTAAATTCCAAGGGTCCCTATTTCAACACAAAACAAACCTCAACAATCTTTGATAGCTCGATTCCCTAAACACTGTCCATTCACATTAAATTTTCCCTAGTTAGCCACTTTTGAGCCTATACAAAATTTTTCTTTCCTTGTCTATGAGATTTAGAAGAAGTATTGGTTTCTCTCATGTCTTGAGTTGTGGTATATGGGGTGGAATGATTGTGAGATGGAGATAAGAAAATATAAATTAGTGGTGAAAAGATGTGTGAAAAAGAAGCTCAAAGAAATAATTAGAATTCTCATAAGCTCTCTGAAAAGAAAAGAATACAAAATTATGTAAAGAGCATAAGAGATTCAAAATGAGCTAGAAGAAAGTTGTGTGTCGTTGATATATTTGAGGAGATGAGGTGGATGATGATTGAGAGTGGTTGTAGTTTGTTGAGTTGGCCACTTAATGGATTCTAGTCACTTGACCATATTTCCCTACCTTATCAGAAAAAGCCTACATTACAACCTAATGAAAGTCCTTTTTGATTATAGACTTGTGAGCACATTCTAGCAGTGGAGATATTAGAAAATTTGCAAGCCTATGGTAGAAATCTCTTCATACATGTTGTTGAGTGCTTTCATCTATATCTTAAACACATGAGAGTTGAGCGATACACTTCCTGTGAGTTCTTCCACGATTGATGAATGTTCTGTCTCTTTCAAATTGCTTGTAGTAGATTTTTGACCTTTGACTGTGATAAATCTTGTGAGACATTGCACTTTAATCGCATGATCTTTTGATTTCTTTCTTGCCTATTGATTGAGGACAATCAAACGTTCAAATTTGGGGGGTTGATAAGCTCGTTATTTTACTCACTTATCTATATTATTTTCTACTATTCTACGTAGTTTTATTGAGTTTATATATATATTTTATGCATGAGTCTATATTGGGTGGTATTATGCGTGCTTTGGTTTGTTTCTACAGGTTATAGGCCAAATTCACTAGAAAACCGTTCCGAAAGCAGTAACGTGCAAGAGTAGCAGTGAAGAGTTCTTCCACACAAGAAATTCGGGCTATTGGCACAATTCAATGGATATAGCTACGAGTTAGCTTTCCAACGCAACTGGAATTGGGTCAATCGGAGTTCGGGAGAGGAATTTATGGCCAAAACCGTGAGATCGCGCAGAAAGAGGCGAGACAGGACCACATCAATCGACGCAAATCTGCTGGCGCGGAAATTCGGTCAAATTCAGATTATATCATATCTTTAGCCCTAGATTTGATAGGATACACACTCACCTTAATAAATACCTAAGTAATTTCGACTTTTTGAGAATCTCTGATCATATTTTCATTATGCAATTTAGTTTTTAGTGTTTTGAGAGTTGGGAAACACGAAACCCTTTATTTTTATTGTAAGTTCTTTACTTTTATGCAATTTAATGTGTTTTCTTTTGGATTTCTATCTGCGATGAGTGGCTAGAAACCCTAGCGGGTTCTAGGGTTTGATATTATTATGGATGCATGTTAGGATTAATTAATTATGTTCATGATTCCTGTGTTTATTTTATAATTCTAGATTACTTTAAGGACCGAATGGTGATGATTAATTTAGATGTCTAGCTATTGATAGAAGGACCGAAAGGTGAATATTGATAGTGGGATTAGGAATGCATGATACATGTTATATTGTCCAATGAGATGTATTAGACTGTAGAAATTGAACTGATTTGCTTATCAGATTGACTAATTTGGTGTTCTTGAGACCGAACAGAGATAGTCACTAATTAGTAATCTAGGTTATATTTTCCCAACCAAGGAAATATAGCATTATTGCAGTATTCCACATGTTAAATTAATTGGTTCTTACATGTTATCCATAATAAGATTTCTTCCCTAGAATTTGTGTTCCTTTAAATTTGATTTCAAAACCTCTTTAATTTTCAGTATTGTCATCTTTATTTTCCAAATCAAAACCCTGATTTTCTGTTTCCTCAAACAATGAATCTTAGGATCATAGTTAGTACATAGGATAATTTCGTTATACAATTCCCCTGGATTCGATAACCTTAGGATTCTTTATAAATTTATTTGCCACTTTTGCTATAATTTATATGTAGATTTTACAGTGATCAGATGCCAAGAGCCTTGGTAAGTGATGGGGGATCTCATTTTTGTAACAAACTTCTTGCTTCTTTTCTTTCTAGGTACGAAATCAAGCATCGCGTTACTACCCCATATCACCCTCAAGGGAACGGGCTGACTGAGCTGTCCAATCTAGAGATCAAGCAAATTTTGGAGAAGATGGTGAAGCAAAGGAAGGACTGGGCTGTGAAGCTTGATGATGCACTGTGGGCCTATCGAACTGCTTACAAGACACCCATTGGGACATCCCCCCTATCAGCTGGTATTTGGGAAATATTGTCACCTTCCTGTTGAGATGGAGCATAAGGCATGGAGAGCAATTAAGGAGATTAACTTGGATTGGAAGCTTGCGGCTGCCGATCGAGTCATGGCACTAAATGAGCTCGAGGATTTTCGAGATGAAGTATACAAGAACAATGTTATCTATAAGAAGCGCGCCAAGAGATTTCACGACAAAAGAATCCGCCAGCACGTCTTCAACTCTGACGACAAAGTTCTCCTCTTCAACTCCCACCTCCGTTTCATGCCCGGGAAGTTGCAATCAAAGTGGACACACTGTGGTTTGCCAATTTCCAAATGGCGTTGTAGAATTGGCCGGACAAGACGACACGATGTTCAGAGTCAACGGGCAGAAGCTGAAACCGTACTACACACCACTTCAAATTGGTGTCGTAGAAGTACAATACTTGGATTACCCATGAATTAAGGTATCCTCGAGGTAGCGACGTTAAACCGAGCACTTGTTGGGGGGTAACCCAACGTTTTTATCACTTTTTTATTTTATTTTATTTCATGTTTTGAATTTGAACTTCTGATCGAACATAGAAGTACTGAATGTTGCTTTGCATTTTTAATTTAATTTTCGTGCAAGTTTGTGTCAAAATAGAGAGAATTCACATCGACTTCGACCGACGCAGACCCACGTCAGTCGATGTCGACACCACGCGAGAAAAATCAATTTCTGCTTGACTTCGTTTGATGCAGACCCACGTCGATCGAAGTTGAGGGCACGCGGGCGCGTCGGGCAGGTAAGTTTTTAAATCTTTTAAAACCCTTCCCTCTTCATTTTATTCACACACAACACAAACACTTTCCACACTCAAAAATCATCTTCTCCTCCACTTCCAAACATCGATTCTACGCAAGGTATGGCTTCTAAACACCTCCTCCTTCGAATTTAACATGATTTTGTGCTTTTATTCTTGATTTGGAGCATTTTGAACCGTTAGAATCATAAATTTTGACTTGGTTGCTCCTAGGGTCTAAAATTGATTTTCATGCTTCGATTCGATATGGGTTAGATGTTTAGTCGATATATGTGCTTGCTATGACTCGATTTCATACTTAATTTGGTAGGATTTTGGAAATTTTTCATGTTTCTCATTTCATTGTGGTTTGGATTTTTGGCCAATTGATAATCCTTAGAATTGGGGGAATTCATGATGAAATCTTGCTTATATTAAGGATGAATTGCGTGTTGGTGTGATCAATTTTGAATGGGTATGAGTTGAGTCTGATGAATTTTGGATTTCTGTTGGGATTTTTGTGTTGTTTTGACTTGTGAATTTTTAGAGGGATGTTTATTACTTAGCCCCGATTTTGGTTTTGTACTTGCAGCACTACAATGGCCGGACATCCTACTTTCCGATCAAATGCTGAGGTTACGATGTACAACCAATTTCTCCAGGCCGATATTCGGCAATCACAGTACCCATGCCCGGACACCATGGTGGCCCTTGGGATTGGGGCTGATGTGGAGGCTCTCCTCTGATGAATCCGGTGGAGGAAGTGGATGACGGCCCAGTGGGTCACATACCCCGATCTTGTTTGAGAATTTTTTGCCACCCTCAAAGTGGCAAAGACATCCGTGCATGTGGAACCACTTTCCATCATTTTTCATTTGGGAGGCCAGCGGCACACCTTGACTAGGGACCAGCTGGACGAGATCTTGGGATGCCCAAAGGGGGGATGTTTCCATTTCCCGGAAGCATTTTGCCCAGCGACTTTTTGGAGGCAGATTGCCTCCGAGGCGGAGGAAGAAGGGGACCTTAATTCAGGGGCACTCAAAGCCTCCTCAGTCGACAACCCAGTTTTTCGCTACATCCTGCGGTGTCTCGGAGTTTCCCTTGCCGACAGGAATGAAAGTGGCAAGGTGCGCTTCCAGGAGCTTTTGGTGCTTTGGGGGATGTTCACTCGGACAAAGGTGAGCATGGCCGGCCTCGTGATGGACAACTGGGAGAGACAGGCGAAGGCCACTACCAACACAGTATGGTGTGAGGGGATGACCACCCCTATCGCCGATGCTTTTGGGATCCCGACGGTGGACCAGGCACCTTGCCCACCACCCATGGGTTTGGACATTCCCCAGCTCCTCCAAATGAAGTCCATTGCCCACAGCCCGCTTGGAGGTTGGTTTTGGAAGTTTTGGAACGGGGAGTTCTTCCATCTGCCGCAGTGTGCTCTTACCCATGTCACAAACTACGAGTCTCGTGACAACTGGTTCATGTCGACGGAGGCCCACATGGAGCACACGAAGGGTCCAAGGGGGCAGAGCGCGCCGACTTACCGCCTCAAGCACCGATCTCGCCGATTGAGGGCTGATCAGTGCGTCTTGACTCCCGAGCAAGAGCGCGAAGAGGCTGAGCAACGGCTTCAATGTCGCGATATCATGCTGACCATGGAGGAGACCCCCGAGGATCGTGAAGCGGGGCATTTTGCTGGAGAGGGGTCGAGTTCATCACAACCCGACTGGGCTCAGTATGCAGCATTCATGCAGCTGCAGCAGCAGTGGGTCGCCCAGTAGCAGGCCTTCTAGCAACAACAAATGTTGTTCATGGATCAGTAGCGCACGTCCTTCGAGGAGTTTCACACATCCTTCGAAGAGGAGAGGACGATCAACGCTGCCCATCACACGTCCGTGAATTCCCAGCTACAGCACATGATTGGTAGGATGGATGAAATCCATCTCTACATCGAGCCCGTGCTCGCCTACCGCCGGCAGAGGAGAAGGAGAGATGAGGATGACACTGGTCCGTTCGACCAGTCTTGAGGTATCATTTTTCTTTTTCATGTCTAACTTGCAAACTTTTTCACTCCTCCGAGTGAAATA
>JAPKLW010005076.1:601-18195 GCA_026898455.1 Plectranthus barbatus
AAAATAGAAGTGTACGTGCCAATTAAATTAAATTAATTAGTTGGATAATGATGTGATGGATTTATCTAACATCAATTGCGTAGACTTTTTTGATGTGTGAATTAACTGTATGCTGATTGTCAAGTTGAACAATTCTGTGCGTAATCTATGGTTCAGTCAACTCCACCGTTGATTCCTTATCTCATTATATTTATTTTAGACTTGTTGAAATCTATCATGCAATATACATGCGAAACCATAAGTTTCAAAGTTCTTGCTAATCTTAAAATATATTTTTAATTTTAATTTTGTGTGTCGAATCGGTCAATTAATGAAATCGGGATCTTCTTTACAGCAAATGGTAGACATTTGTAGATACATTGATGATAACTTCTAATTTGGGCATAAAAGATTTTATTAGGTCGAAAAACAACCAAATTGGTGAAAGTCAGCAGTTTCCAAATCAACGATATCTAGATCAATAACCAAGCTAGATGGGATTGAGGTAGAAGGATAGTAACTACTATCTAGCTAGAAATATCTTAGTCACAAATATCGGTTCAAATATGCTGGTGGGTTGGAATTGTAGGAATTATAAGTGTTGTGTGGTGTTTGACTGCTACTAAAGATGGTGGCGTTTGCATGTGAGCATGCATGTAATGGTGTTGAGCTGCGGGTGAGCATATTTATTCTATATACTAAACGAGAACTATTCATTATTATTATAATTAATATATATTTTCTCGAAAATATAGATTAGAAAAATATATGAAGAATCAAGTAACCTTGTATATGAAGACCGAGGCGAAGGAATTAGAAACTGAGTTTCTGAAGAAGACATTCAAGAAGTTAATGCTCGAGATATGAAGATATGTGTTTGTGCTTAAAACTTATAGTAAGGCCAAAAACTTAGTTTCTGGAAATTGAAACCGAGTTTCACTAAGAATGATAGAAGCCTATACTGACTTTAGAATGTCAGTATCAAGAAAGCCTATATTGACTTTGAAATGTCAGTATAGAGGTTTATTATTTCCAAAGCACATGAAACACAAGTGTTCGAAGTCAGACTTAAAGACATTTCAATGCTAAGTCTGAAAGTCAGTACGAGTATGTCTCATACTTGGATTCCTCGGATTAAAACTTAGTCTGACAAAAGATGGTGGAAAGTACATTGTCAAAAGCAGAAAGCAAGCGGTAGAGCAGACAAAAGTATGGGCAATGATTGAACAACATTCTCCTTGTCTCTAACGATTGAAATTATGTTGTCTAATGGGAAGAATTCAAACCATCAACCAATCTGCACTTGGAGACTATAAATAGGTCGACATTCTAGCAGAATCATTATCGAAATTCTTGTGAAAAGTTAAGCTGATACTCTGCTCAAAATCTCTAAAATTCCGTTAGTTCTAATCACGATACTTGAGTTTCCAACTCAAGTTATTCTTTCCGTGCTACTGTTTCAAAGCACGAGGCTAAAACTTAAAGCTGACGCAATTCCTTGGTGAATATAACTTTCAAAGTTATATTCATAGCAATCAATATTCTACTCTGGGATATTGATTATCACAGGCCTAGCCAACCATACTGAGTTCTGGGAAGAACGAAACCTACCGGGAAGAAGGCTGCGGGTGCGTCCTCACTTCAACCAAAAGAAGGATCAGCATACAAGGAATTTCTAACCGAGTGATGACAACAGACCGATGGACGAAGGTTTCCAATAGACTGTCCATAGATCGTAACAAGGCTTGTACACTGAAATTTAGTGGATTCCCGATTAAGCTTAGAAGAGTGGACGTAGGATTTTAAATCCGAACCACTATAAATATCATATGTTCTTTACTTGCTTACTTTAGCTTTCTGCATTTAAGTTTCTCAAACTTACTTTGAAACCTTCAATACTTGTCTAAGTATTGAATGGTATAATCAGAAACTTACCTAACAACTCCTTGAGCTAAACTGACAATCTGTAAACTGAAACTGAGTCACAGTCAGTTTGAGTGACAAGTGCAAAATCTAATCTACTTTTAACGGCACATTTTCATACTCTGATTTTGGGACCAACATTTATATATTATAGTGGATGAACAAATATCCTTAATAATTTCATAAGTTTCATCTAATTTATAAATTATAGTGCATGAACAAGTACAAGTATCCTTGATAATTTCATAACTTGTAGTATTTAATTTATAAATTACAGTGGATGAACAAGTATCCTTAATAATTACATAAGTTTCATCTAATTTATAAATTATAGTACATGAACAACTATACTTAATAATTTCATAAGTTTCATCTAATTTATAAATATATTTCAGAAGATTGTTTATGATTTTTTTTAATTCATATTTGTTATGATTGTTTATATTTAGTGATAAATTAATACTTTATGAATAAATCTTAAAAAATCAAAATAATATAGTACATGAAATTGGTTACGTACCATAACAAATTTGATATAAAAAGATTATTAGTCAATTACGACAATATAATATAATAGCATAACAAGTAAAATTGAAAATTAATAAGTCTTACAACATTTTTTAATAAAATAATTGTGGCCGATACTTTTGTACCTGAATTATTTTTACTTTTGTCTCTATAATAATTGTGGCCTGACACTTTTGAAAACCTTCACGTGAAGCGAAAGTCTTTTATAATATATTTATTTATCAAATTTTATTTCAATGAATTCTCATAGCCGACTGGGATGGGATGTGATGAAAATCATTTGCAGTATTTAAGTGAAATGCGACAACACTACATTATTTAGTATTGTTACTTATTGTTTTATTGCTTTTCAAGAATTATCTCGATTTTTGAAACACTACTGAACACTGTGTTTAATTATTTATGTTGCGAGGCACTTTCAATCAATATAATTGAGAACAAAATAAGATTCATTCATTTCAGCTCAGTTCAGCAAAATAGAATTCATTCACTTTCAATCACTTTCGCTTCTTCTTACTTAATACTTTCTTCTTTGTCATTTACTATATCAATATGAATCTGTGCTAAAATTCTATTGGGATAGTAATGATCCGAATCACCCAAATTATTTATGAGTGGTGGATGAGTCATTACACTACTTGCAACTTCTTTGTAAGGAATATGAAATAACCGGATGGAATATGCATGAGTGGGAGTTAGGGTTGAATTTGGTGATCATAGGCCAAACTGGGCATGAGTTACTTAACCTCCATGATGATCGCAACATGTCAATCCTCCACCAATATAAAGACTCGTGGCCAGCGACGTATGGCAGCAGGTAGCAGCATTGTTCCTCAGAATCAAAGTGTTGGTGAAGGAGACAATGAAGCGTATGATGATTGACGATTCAGATGAAATATTTGTCTCAAACACAGATACAGATGATGAAGAATATAATCCACCTAGTATGGAGTGGCATATCTACGACGATATCGATCACTCTGACCCCAATAATACAAACTAGTTTGATGATATGCCAATTTTTTGGAATAAATCCATTAACGACATACGTGCATGATTATATTTTAAGTCAAGGGAGGAGATTAAATCTGCCATTGCACAGTGGTCAGCTGCTCGAGGTGTGAAGTACAATACAAAGAGAAGCACCGAGAAAGTTTGGGAGATTTTCTGCACGACAAATACCGCCAGTTTTCATGTTAATCCAAAACCAGATCCTCTGTGCCAATGGAGAGCTAGAGCTGTTTATGAAGTGGCTACAGGGGGTTGGAGGCTCAACACATGGGTAAGCGGTCACAACTGTTCTGGAAATAACTTTGGGAGCAACATTACATCTAGCGTGATAGCAGCTCTGATCGAGTTCCACGACGCAGTCAATTTGGACTACAAAGTGGCCAACATCCAGAGCATGTGCGCCAGACCTACAATACCAGTGTCAATTACAAGAAGGTTTGACAAGGAAGAAAGAAAGCATTGGAGTCCCTGTACGGGATTAGGCAGTCTAACATTCGTGACCTACCCGCTTATATGGAGTGACTTCTCCAATAAAATCCAAATTCGGTTGTAGCGTGGAAATTCCAAAAAGATGCGAAAAACCTTTTGTGTAGGATATTTTGATATGTGTTCTAGGCATTCTCCCCTTGCATGAATGCTTATCAGTTCACAATTCCTGTAGTAAGTGTGGATGGTGCACACCTACGAGGGTCCTACAAGGGGAAGGTGTTGGTAGCATTCACGAAGACCGCAAACAATCACATGCTGCCTCTTGCCTACGCACCCGTAGACGAGGAGTCCGCTCACAGCTGGACATAGTTTTTGAAGCATCTCCAGCTCAATGTTCTACTACAACGACGCACATGCATAATTTCAAACAGACGTGCAGGTATCCAAAATGTTGTACGAGCACATTTTGAGAAATTTCCTTGCTCTGGATGGCACCGATATTGTCTTCGTCATATTCGCAGTAATCTAATGGACAAGTTAAGACGAAGGGGATTAAAGTATTATGCACTAAGATTGGTTAAGCTTTGATGGAAGATGAGTACAACAAGACTTGGATTGATATGCAGAATGTGAACCCAAATGCATGTTAATGGCTTCATTAGCCGTAAGAAAAAAATGGACTCTTTACAGAGATGGGGGCCATCGTTGGGGCATTGCGACAATTAATAATTCCGAAAGCCACAACAATAGTCTCAAAAGGTTGTCGATTCTTGTCAATCAAGGTCATTGTAGTGCAACTCTTCAAAAGTCTACAATAGTATTTGAGGCTGCCCGTTCTAAGATCGATAGTTTCAATACCTTTCTTCCTCTAGACCACTATGGAAAATTTATGGAGAAGAATCCTGTAGGATTGGTCCATCAATACTTTACGTGCCAAACACGGTCTCAACAATTCGTAGGAGACTTTTATCATGTTCTGAACAACATAGGTACAATGGATATCGGATGGAAAGTTTTGCCAAATTACAAACGACTATCTCACCACAAAGGAAGAGACCGATGTCGAATGGAGTGCTTCCGAATGTCCATGGATTATCAACATCGAACAAGCAGGGGGCAAAAATACTACAATCGATGCCACACTCGTTGTCATAATGCCAATAATTGTCCAACATCTCATCCACCTTCGGTAAAGCTCCAATTATTTATATATAATGCTGATGGAGAGTATGATGTGGACAATGACCAAGAGAATTTCGATGGTAATGATGATAGCGAGTAGATTGTTATTTCGATGTGTGATAAGAAGAATTTACTGTGTAATGAATCATTAACTTGTTTATTTTAAATTATTTCTATTTATTCTAATTAACTAGTTATTACTTATATCCATAAATAAATTAAAATAAGGAGAAAATATAATTAGTTATTATTCACCTTTTATGTAAAGTATATTATTTTATAATATAATTTTTATTTCATAAAAATGAAACTTGTTTGTTAATTAAATATTTCAAATACAATTAATATTTTTCACGAATTTTAAAAAATATTTATCACGAATCTTCGGAAAAATATTCAATTTTTTTTTACTTTGGTAAAAACACAAGCATTGCCAATTTATATTAATTTATATATAGATCTTAGTTAAGTTTCTAGATGTATATAATATTATACATTAATAAAATTATTATTTTTTAAATAATTCTTTTCGCATTATTTATTTTTAAAAAAATTGCTACATTCGTGTATTTATAACTTTCAGTACTTAAAACATATTTTTAAAATAATATTCTTTTCGAATTTTTTTAAATTATTAAATTTTTATTTCGGGTTTCACTTCTTTTTGAATTTTTTAAAAAGATTTATTTAGTTTCGGGACCCGAATTTGTTTTATTAAATTATAAAAGTTTATGGTTCGATTTTTACGGGAAAATAGGGAAATATATCCCCATCTTTTACAAATTAGGGAAATATATCCCAAGTTTTTCTGTTAGGGAATTATATCCCAAAGTATAGTTCTGTTAGGGAATTTTATCCTCCTATGCTGACTAAGCAGTTAAGTGCCATGTGGCGCTGAGGTGGTATTTGACTCAATACCACATGGTGTGTTGGGAAATTATCCCTAAAATCTCCCATAGGACTTGCTTGTAAAAGGTTTTCTTGGATCAAACCTTATTTAGTTGGTCGATCATTTGCCGAAATCTAAAGAGTCTAGCACACTTTGTAAAGTCCTGTAAAAGTTATACATTGAATTGTAATAGACTAGTGGCTGAGAAGGATCCCTAGCAGACGCAAAGCAGATGATATCAGCATTCAACTTACAAACTGCTAGAGAAGCAAACCAACAAAGGATCGCTAGCAAATGGCTGAACGCTCACTAGACAGAATGCTAAGGAGTTAGCATTCGGATCCTTCAGCAATGAATAAAGAATCGCAAGCAACGGAAGTTAAAGACTCACAAGGAATATATCTTTAGCAGACTCCAGCTTAGCAAAGCAAAAGAATCAAATTTAAAGCTGGACTGCGACTCTGACAAAAAGCTCACACAAAAGGATAAGACTTTCCCTAAATGACTAGGAAAGTACAAGTCAAAAAGAAAAGCGAATGTCACAGACAGAACACTCTCGGATCAAGGAGCCGTTGAGTCTAACGGATAAGGAGATTCAAAGTTTGAATCTCCAACTATAAAAGACAGGTCCGAAAGTGGAGACATGAGCTGCTTCTATCACTACAAACATTCGCAAACTGCACAAGTGTGAGAATTCTTTAACAAAGCGAACAAGTGAAAAGTAGTCAGTTGAGAGCCGCTTGAAAGCACATTTAAAAGCTCCCAACAACCAGAAGTGTAGCTCATTTGATACACTGACACTTCGTTGAAGTTATTCTTGATTGCAATCAAGAATAGTTCAATCATTGGGATTCCTTTTCTTTTCAGAAAGAATCCAACAGTCGAACACCTGAAAAGGTCAAGACTAAGACGGGAGTTTAGCCGTATTCAATCAAAGTCAGGAAGTGACTATAAAACTTCCATATCAGGCAAGGCAGGAGTTTCGAAGGTGTGCCCTTGACCCAGCCGAACCTTATCGGAGAAGTTCAGATCAACGGAGGATAGCTGTCAAGTAGCCAGGCCGAAAGCTCACTGCCTACTTAACTGGAAAAGCGAATCCTTGTAATCTGTATACTTTTTCTAGTGGAATTCTTAGCGTTTCGGTTAAGGAGTGGACGTAGATCATTTGGATCGAACCACTATAAAATTTGGTGTTCATTTACTGTTTTATTATATTACTGTTCCAAGATTATTTTGAAACCTAGCAACAGAGTTGCTCGAGTATATCTGAAAAAAAACTTAAGATTTAACTTGAGCTATCTAACTTTTGAAAGACAACGATAAGTGCAAGTGACATAAAATTATTCCGCTGCATTTCGTGTTAAGTTATCAACACGACGACTCTGATATTTAGGGACCAACAAGTGGTATCAGAGCGGAGGTCATAACAGACTCTCCATTTTTGAGTCACCTGTGACCAGATCTATCATTTTTCCTTGCACTTTTACTCCTGTTTTATTTACCCAGCTCAGGAAATCATTCAAGAAGCATACAAAATGATGAACCATTCCCTTGGACAGTATGACAGAGATAACTTTTCATCCTGGAAGAAGATGGCTCTCATACAACTTCAGAGCATACATCCTGAAATGGCGGATGTACTGGTAAGAGGTCATATTCAGATTTTGAAAGATAACACCTTTATAGGACAGGGACCAGCTGCAGATGCTGCTGAAGGAGCACCAAGACCTCCAAGACCAGATATGGTTCCCAAACCGTTTGATGAATATACAAGTGAAGACAAAAAGAGAGCTCAACTAGAGCACGTGGCAAAGAAATTAATTCTGGATTCTCTTTCGAAGCTGATGAAAGAAAAGGCACTTGATTTTGAAACTGCTAAGGAAATGTGGGACTACGTGTGCGAATCCTCTCAGGAAACAGATCAAATGAAACGTAACAAACTACAGGTAGCTGTAGAAAAATACGAATCTTTCTCTATGTGTGCAGGTGAAACCATCCAAATTATGGAGGAACGCTTCAACACAATAATTGGAGAACTCAGGAGTTTTGGAAAGAAGTACGACAATGGAGAGATGAACAATAAAATCATTTCCAAGCTATATCCAAGAGATGACTGGTTCGCAAAAGTAACAAGTCTGAGTGAAAAAGACCTCAACAACATCACTACATCTGAGGTATTTGCTCAACTTAAAGCTCACGAATTCATTATACAGCAGTCGAAGAAAAATGAAACAGCTGTAGCACAAGCCGCTTCAAATTTTGTTGGCAACACTGAGGATTTAGCGTACTTCGCTAAGAAGGACTATAGCAAATTCAAGACAAAAAGGCCCTTCTACAAACCAGAAAGGCCTATTCAAGCATCACCTTCGAAAGAAGGTACTTCCAGTACAGGTACTCAATCAATTGATCTAAAGATCAATAAATTGGAAGAACAAATGAAGAAGATGCAGAGGATGCTCAATGAAGCAAAAGCTGAAAAAGAGGCGAAAGAGATCCCATTATCAACATCTAACCGCTCAGTAGAGCGAAAGATTAGAACTTGTTTTGAATGTGGCTCTCCAGATCACTTGAAGCATGATTGCCCGAAGGTCAGCAAAGAAGAACGAGAACGCCTGAAGCAACGATTTGAAAGATGCGCTGCTAAAGCCGTAACCAAAGCGCTGCTGACCAGGACGGAGATTGCTGATGAGGAAGAGTTTTACTGCTCTTCAGAAGAAGAAGATAGCGAAGAAGCACTGTTCGTGTTGATGGCAAACATCATTGAAGATCAGTTTGCTGATGCGGACAACGACGCTGAGGACACAAATGAATCAGCTCTCGCTGCTGAATAAAATGAGGTATTACCATCAAACTCATCTAGCAACCCAATCATAGATGAATCGGAGGACTCATTTCTTAAATCCGAGGAAGATTACTTGACACAATTGTCAATAGAATTTTCAAAAATGTATGAGATCAAAAATGAAATTGTTGGGGAAAACGCCTCACTAAAACTTCAAATTACAAATTTAATCAAGGAAGTCGAGAGACTGAGGTTAGGAAGTGAGGAACTCTTAAGGTTAAAAGCAGACTTCTCTCTTTTATCAGAAAAATTTCAAACTTTAGAAAAAGAGAATCTTGCCTTAAAGAGTAAACCCAAAGAAGACTGTATTTGCATGTATATATCCAGCAAGGCTGCTCTCAATGCCCTTGTAAGTAGTCAAAGACGTCACTATGATAAGTCTGGACTTGGATGCGAATCATCAAAAAGAATGTCAAAATCCAATGATAATTCTTTTAAATAGAATCCTATTTTATTTGTATCTGCTGGACATAGCTCTGCTGAAAAGGGTAAAGGAGTAGATTCTGCTGAAACTTCGCTTGCTAAGCCAATAGCTAAGCCGAAGAATAGACACCAGCAGAATGTGCCCGTTGGAGCTCAGCAGAGGTCTATACCAAAGAAAACCAATAATTCATCTGCTGAATCCCAGCAGAGGTCAGTGTCTGCTAAGCTATCCAAAGGACCTCAGCAGAGGATCCCAAGGGTAAATGCTGGACGCAACTCTAAGCCTCAGCAGAATAATCAAAGGATGAATAATAGGCAAGTATTTGATAGACCTCAGCAGAGGAATCCAAGGGCGTATGCTAAGTCTTACTCAGCAAACTCAAAGAGTACTGAGCGTTCTGACTTCAACGCAAGGATAGTACATCCTAATTTTCATCAGAGGAGGCTTGCACAGTACAATGTTGTGAGATCGATTTACCAGCAGAATACACTGCATAGAAGAAATGTCTATGCAAAGCCTGAGCCCATTCCACATCCATTTCAAAGGGCAAGGACGGCTAAGTACATTCCTTCATCTAGAAATATAAATGTTAAAAATGCTAAGCCAAAGGTCAAGAAAGTAGTCAATAGTGAAACCAAGACAAAAGTCTTGAAAGTCACTATGATGTGGGTTCCGAAAGGAACTATGCTTCACGCTAATCCTGCAGGACCCGACACTAAACGGGTACCTAAATCTACTTGATTCTCTTGCAGGAACAGGACTCGAGAGCTACGGGAACGTGCATATCAAATGAGTGGGTCCTGGATAGCGGTTGCTCTGCTCATATGACCGGGAACAAGAAAAACAAAGAGACAGCGCTTAGCTACTCTAAAGGAACTCGAGAAGAGGGAATATCAGAAATTCATTAGTAACCTCACATTCGAAAGCAGAGACAGACACTTCGAACGAGTCCAATCCGCTGCTGAAGAATTTATGGCCCAGAAGCGAGCTGCAAAACAGGCACAATTGGAAACACAAACTGTTCAGCAAAAAGACAGCACCATAGGAGATGGTATGCCCTCACAAGAAGTTTCGACAAATGAAGAGGTTAACTACGCAGACACCGCTCACGAAGAAGTCGTAGCTAGCAGAACCGAGGAATCTAACACAATGGATGTACTCTCAGTAGTACACGAAGAACAATCACCAGCAGTAGCGACTGTTGCTGAAGGAAATCCAACTCCAGCAGAGGACGAGGAAACAACAGACATTCCAGAAGATATCACCATGATAAATGATGATGAAGCTCCTGCTGATGAACTGCAACGCCGAGCAGACAAAGTCAAAAAGCGCGGAAAAGGGAAAGCTATTTCAGAAGAGGAACCCATTTTCCATCCCTCGTCTGACTCGCAGATGAACCCAGCAAAAGAAGGACTATCAGATAAAGCATTCTCACAACTATTAAGGTCTGGAGCCTTCACTGATGCAGACTCGAGTAGAGCAAGAGATACTGAAGATCACCTCGATTCACTTCTTCATGATTCACATTCACCTGTAGAAGAGAGCGATTCTCTGCTCCCTGACCTTGAATCTTGCATTTCTGAATCTGATGGAGAATCTGAAGAAATTTTTAATGCCAAATGCCTGAGGAAGATACCATATGGAACAGACACTCCTCTCCGAGTGCCTCTCAATGGCCTACCTGGACCACGTTATCATCTACGAAGAATCGGTCAATGGTGTGCACCGGTCTACCCTGAAGAAAGGCCCAATTCGGATCTCACCCCTATGGCTGAAGAGATCGAACTATTTGTGGAATCCTAAATAGAGAGAGCTATTGCTGATTTATTCCATACAGAATTGGATGAATCAACATCGGAAGGGTGCTTGTTAGCAGAAGAATTCCGACGATGGAAGAAATGTGATTATATCATGCATCAACTCTGTTTTGAAGAAAGAGCACTGGTTTTTGCTGCTAAGGGCTTAAACTTCTGGCGACGTGAGGAACGCTGGTGCTTCGATTGGATTGATCAAGTTTCGGGGATAAAACAGTTCTCAGATAAACAGGTGATGTGCAGACTTCAAGCCATCCGAGAACATCATTTTCTCTCAAAGACTGCAGGACTCCCTAAATCCACATTTGCACCCGATGGATACTCTGATGCCAGAGTTGAACTGTCTAAGCGTCAAGCAAGAGCTGCTGTCGCTTATAGGAAACGACAGATGGAGTATAAAATTCAACAGGCAGAGAAGCTCAAAGCTCGAATAGCGGCACAGGCCACTGAACGTGCTGCTCTAGAATTTGATTATCGTGATATGCAGTTGGCTAAGTTCCTGAACATTGATATTCAGGACATCGTGAAGAAAGCCCAGGAAGCTGAAGCTCAGATTGTCCAGGAAACCGCACAAATTCTGGATACCATAAGTACCAGTACAGTACAACAATCATCTATTCCAACGAGTCAAGAACTCATTACGATTACTTCCTTCAATGCCACTCCCATAACCTCACTACAAATACCCTTACCATTGACTGCGGAAATAGTTGAAGCCTTTAACTCTTACTTGCAAACAACCATTGATGGAAGAGTAGAAGCAGCTACCACTCATTTGCGAAGAGAAGTTGAAGAGATACGGGGAGATGTATCTCATGTACAATCAGAGGTCGCTGAAAATAAGTTGGCTATTTCTGAGAATATGACAAGTCTTGGGGTTGTTCAAAAGGATTTAGCAGACACCAAGACTCACCTAAAAGACACAGTTGTGGAATATGGTACAAACTTTTTGGCTGCAATCAAAGAGGGGGAAGAAAGAAGAAAGGCTGACCAGGAAAGAAGAAAGAAAAATGAGGAGGAGTTAGCCACAAGGAAAGAGGAAATAAGGAGAAAAGAAGGAGAAGCAAAGGAGGAGTCAAGACGGAAAGAACTAGAAGCTAAATTAGAATTGCAAAGAAAGAAACATGAACTTCAAATACAAAAGATTGCTATGGAGCAGGAGAAGTTGGCTAAAGAACTGGAGCGTGAAGCTGCTGAAAGAGAAACAAGAGCAAGTCTTCTTGAGAACTTCATGAAATTCACCATGGAGAAGTTTGCTAATATCCAGAAGATCAATTCAGCGGACAGTGAAAAAGACAAGCCAACACCCGGCTCATGAACGTAAAGGTCAAATCTTTTCATCATTCTTTACTTTCCGAATCCAATTTGTACTTAAACTTGCAATGTCATATATAAAATTGGATCAGACTTAGACAAAATCTCTTTGTCCACCTCTGAATTTTACTGGTGTGTTCTAGTTGATCTACACTTCTGGTGTACTCAACAAATTTGCATGTGGACATGAAGATTATATCTTGATTGATGAATGCTTGCTGATTTGATGTGTGCTAAAATTTCTAGCATACTACTTTTATGCAAACATTTACTTATATTTAATCGAGAAATATTTCCCAGCATCTGTTGAGGGGGAATTTGACTTCAATCATTTTTGTTGCTTGAACCTAGTTGGAAAAACTCTGTGTTAGATTGATAGAATAGCATAGACTTGTAAAACACAGACATTCTTCCACTTATGGTCAGCAAATGATAGTAAGCTTTGATCGCACCAAAAAGGGGAAAATTGTTGGGAAATTATCCCTAAAATCTCCCTTAGGACTTGCTTGTAAAAGGTTTTGTTGGATCAAACCTTATTTAGTTGGTCGATCATTTGCCGAAATCTAGAGAGTCTAGCACACTTTGTAAAGTCATGTATAAGTTATACATTGAGTTGTAATAGACTAGTGTGCTGAGAAGGATCCCTAGCAGACGCAAAGCAGATGATATCAGCATTCAACTTACAAACTGCTAGAGAAGCAAACCAACAAAGGATCGCTAGCAAATAGCTGAACGCTCACTAGACAGAATGCTAAGGAGTTAGCATTCGGATCCTTCAGCAATGAATAAAGAATCGCAAGCAACGGAAGTCAAAGACTCACAAGGAATATATCTTTAGCAGACTCCAGCTTAGCAAAGCAAAAGAATCAAATTTAAAGCTGGACTGCGACTCTGACAAAAAGCTCACACAAAAGGATAAGACTTTCCCTAAATGACTAGGAAAGTACAAGTCAAAAAGAAAAGCGAATGTCACAGACAGAACAATCTCGGATCAAGGAGCCGTTGAGTCTAACAGATAAGGAGATTCAAAGTTTGAATCTCCAACTATAAAAGACAGGTCCGAAAGTGGAGACATGAGCTGCTTCTATCACTACAAACATTCGCAAACTGCACAAGTGTGAGAATTCTTTAACAAAGCGAACAAGTGAAAAGTAGTCAGTTGAGAGCAGATAAACACTCACTCTGTGCATGTTATTGATATATTTATGCTTAGATTATATTTCAGATTGAGCCATTACGTGATGTTTTCAGGCGTTATTCTTATTCTTTAAGGAAATATTACGTTTGGCTTTGTTTGATGTTGTTTTGCACAGATTTCATGCGTATTTGAGTCTGAATGAGTGCCGTGGAACCAATCGATGTTTGTTTGCATCAAGAAGAAGAAGAAGTGAGGAAAAGACTGCACCCACATATGTTTTAGGCCAAGTTTCAATGGAAACCCATTCCGAAAGCAGTTTACGTTCAAAGAAACAGTCACCAATTCCTCCACATATGTAATTCAAGCTAATGGAGCATGGCAATAGATAGATATTCGAGTTAGCTTTCCAATGCAACTGGAATCAGGTCAATCGGAGTTCGGGAGCGAAAATTATGGCCAAAACCGTGGGACTGCGCACGTTCGCAACGAACTCGGCGACCCACATGCACAACCGGCGATCGCCGGTTATGTAGACGGGTCGCCGGTTACGCATTTTTCTCCATCAGCTTCGTCGCACGATCGGCGACCCACGTGCATGTTCGGTGGTCGCCGATCGCGCATTCCAGATCGCCGATTTTGTCCTGTTTGGACGAATTCTGGCGAATCTGAAGCCCAAAACCATATCTTTTGGAGATTTGAAGAGCCCCAACTATAAATAGGAGGTCCCTGAACGTGAATAAGGTTCTTTTTATCAATTTTTGAAGATCTAACGCATAGAACGGAGGGCAAAAGGCAGGGGAACTTGAAGAGCACTACTGTTATTGAAGATTGAAGACTACGGTTTTTAGTTTCCATGTTTTTCTGTTCTTGTGACTCTTCATCTTTTGTTTTTCCTAAGCTTAGCATGATTGGCTAAACTCCCTCATGGATTCTAGGGTTTGAAGCTTTGTATTTATTCATTCAACAATTTATGTGATTTAATGTTCCTTTTCCTTTGATGTTCTAATTTAATTTGGGATTTTCAATAATTGCGATTAACTGGCCATTGATTGTGATTTGAATTGATAGTTTTTGAACCGAGAGGTCAAGGTTATCAATTAAGACGCAAATAAATTAGATTTATTAGAACAATTGTCCGAGAGGAAATTGAACTTTTAAAGGGTTTTGAAATCTAAGGTTTTTATCAAGAGTAAACGTCCTTTTGCGCATCCGAGAGGAGTCACTAGGTCTTTTATTTCCATGTTATGGTTTAGAGTCCGAGAGGATCACCTGATAACACTTTCGTGATTGCTCACATCTCTGGAAATTAAATTGGGATTGAATTGCATGAAAACGTTGTTTGTTTAATACTCAAAGTGGATTGCCCTGGAATCCTGTTTTCTCACTAGTTTTCTAAAATCATAAATTGAATCTTTTTATTTTATTATTGCTTTAAAATCAATTAGTTTAGATAAACCAAATTCCTTATATGATTCGCCTAGATAGTAGTACGATATCTATGTTTTAGTGCTTAGTTGTGTTTCGAGCCTGCAGTCCTTGAGTTCGATAATTTATTACTTGCCCTCTGCAGTGGTCTGTACACTTGCAGCTTTAGCGCGTTGCGAAACGCGCTATCAAGAGCCGCTTGAAAGCACATTTAAAAGCTCCCAACAACCAGAAGTGTCGCTCATTTGATACACTGACACTTCATTGAAGTTATTCTTGATTGCAATCAAGAATAGTTCAATCATTGGGATTCCTTTTCTTTTCAGAAAGAATCCAACAGTCAAACACCTGAAAAGGTCAAGACTAAGACGGGCATTTAGCCGTATTCAATCAAAGTCAGGAAGTGACTATAAAACTTCCATATCAGGCAAGGCAGGAGTTTCGAAGGTGTGCCCTTGACCTAGCCGAACCTTATCGGAGAAGTTCAGATCAACGGAGGATAGCTGTCAAGTAGCCAGGCCGAAAGCTGACTGCCTACTTAACTGGAAAAGCGAATCCTTGTAATCTGTATACTTTTTCTAGTGGAATTCTTAGCGTTTCGGCTAAGGAGTGGACGTAGATCATTTGGATCGAACCACTATAAATTTTGGTGTTCATTTACTGTTTTATTATATTACTGTTCCAAGATTGTTTTGAAACCTAGCAACAGAGTTGCTAGAGTATATCTGAAAACATACTTAAGATTTAACTTGAGCTATCTAACTTTTGAAAGACAACGATAAGTGCAAGTGACATAAAATTATTCCGCTGCATTTCGTGTTAAGTTATCAACACGACGACTCTGATATTTAGGGACCAACATGGTGCCACATCAATGCCACATGGCAAATGACGTGACATTTTTAATTTTAAAATATATAAATATTAATTAAAAATAAAAATATAATAGAAAAAGAGTAAAATTTATATATAATTATTGTCTTATTTTACTCTTTTTTTTAATAATGATTTATTAATTAATATTAATAATATTTATTTTATTTTGTTCATAAAAATAAATGAATATTTATTTTGTATTAAAATATTATTAATAAAATAATAATGATTATAAATTCTGATTTTTTTATTTTTTAAAAGAAATCAGATTTCTTGTGAATTTTTAAAATAATAAAAAATCTGAATTATTATTATTATCATTATTATTTTATAATAATATTTTAATATAAAATAAATATTCATTTATTTATATGAACGAAATAAAATAAATATTATTAATATGCATACTGTATATATAATATATATATATAACTTAACTTATAATTTTATATTTTAATAATAATTTAATGAAGAAAATAAAGTTATATAAATATTAATTAAAAATTAAAGCATTATTGAAAACGAGTAAAATAAGACAATAACTATTTATATAAATTTTGCTTTTTTAAAATTATATTTTTATTTTTAATTAAATTTTTTATATTTTAAAATTAAAAATGCCACATCATTTGCCATGTGGCAGTGATGTGACACCATGTGACATTGAATCAAATACCATCTCAGCGCCACATGGCACTTAACTGCTTAGTTAGCACAGGAGGACAAAATTCCCTAACAAAACTATACTTTGGGATATAATTCCCTAACATAAAAACTTGGGGATATATTTCCCTAATTTTTAAAAGTTTGGGATATATTTCCCTATTTTCCCGATTTTTACAAACCCAAAACTATATAAATTATTTATTATATACAGTTATTATTTTTTAATTACTAGTACTTTCCAATTTTTTTAAAAAATTTATTTTTTTGATTAAAACCCGAATTTGTTGTATCAAATTATTACTCCCTCCGTCCCAATCTATTGGTCACTCTTTCCATTTTCGTCCGTCCCGATGTATTGGTCCTCTTTCTATTTTTGGCAAAATTTTAATTATTTTATATTCATTTTAATTATGTTAAAAAAAATAAAAAACTTGCAATGACTAAACTACCCTTGCAACCCTAAAGAATTTTACCCCCTACCCCCGCCGATCTCTTCGATTATTGAATCGAAGAGATCCAAAAACACTCTCATTCGACTCGAACCCTAATTTCTTCTTCTCTCTTCGTTTCCTCTGCCGTCGTCTCTTCCCCTCAAATCGGCCGTCCTTCTAGCAGTCGCCGCCCCTCTGACCGCGATGACGAACCCCTAGGCCGCCGTTTCTTCGATTGCCATCGAAGAGCTGCAGGCAAAGCCCGCAATGACGAACCCCCCAGGCCGCGATGTCAGATCCCGTATCTCCGCCACCAGTCTGCCGCGCAGGTATCATCTCCTCGACCGAGATCTGTTTTCGTCCTTGCTCTCTTCACTCATTTACTGAACCTATCCCTTCTGATTCATGCGCCGATAGATCCGATGCCGCCGGAGGATTGGAGGCGGAGATTGCCAGCCCAAATCAGCGTATTTTTCTGAGCGGGCCATACACCAAGGAGTGGGAATGGCTGGCGGTTGAAGCAGAGACCTTGAGGCTTGAAAAGGAAGAGATCAAGGCGGTGGTTCGACAGTTTTGGGAAATATACTTTCCCAACATCCGGTTATTTCTAATCACTTGATGGCTTGCGATTATTTCTTGTTGGTTCTGGTCTGCGATTGTTTCTATGGGTTTAGGGTTTACGGTCTGCGATGATTTCTTGTTGGTTCTGGTCTGCGATGATTT